>SMSQ01023147.1:75195-91113 GCA_019453375.1 Ctenoplectra terminalis
GAGTGAAGCATTCTCCCTTGTGCAATGGTATTTGACACAATTTGCAACAGTATCGGAAAATATAAATGATTTTTAAAAAGCTGTTTCCTTACGAATTAAAACGCCAACTTTGAAATAATAAAATTCTGTACAACAATAAAACACTTTACAAGGTATGATGCACAGAGACACAGAGCCACCAATGTAATGGCTATAACGACCGACTGATTTTTACGCTCTCAGAATGTTGACATTCATTTTTTTTCGCTCACCATTTGTTAAGGGAATACGCAAGACTTCGTTACTCTGGTAACGTAACAACAAAGTCTATTTTTAGTTCCTTAAATCGTCGATCGAGTCGAAGAAACCTGAAAACGAAATATCTCGTCTCCCGGCCACAACGTTCGGATTCCTAAAGACGAGATATCTCGTCTCCCGTACGCAATGTGCTAAAATGCTTAGTCGCATAGTTTTTCTAAAAATGTTTTCCAGTTCGAAATACCTTAATTTAATTTAATTTTTAATTAGAAAATTAAACTTGATTTATGTTCCGTTAATGAATAACTAAGGTTATTCGAGGCTCAATATTGGATCCGAACGATCGTAACGACAAGTGCAGGGTGATCGCGATGCGTTGGACTATAACTCGATATTACGGAAACTTGATCAGACCGGATGTTATTTTTTCCCTCTCTTTCCTTCCGTTTTCTCATGGGTACAGATAATTCGATTTGTCAGCGTCAATGATGAACCGCCTTTCGCGTAGACGAACCTTCTCCGCAACACCTTTCAAGATTCACATAAAAATTACGTTCGCGCAGCGTCCATAACGCGATTTCATGTCTGGAATTAACCATATTTATCCGCAATTTTCTCTCCGTGTATCTTTCGGTCGAACCTTCAACTTTCGTATTGTTTAGCTCAAAGTTCGTGGAGCCGTGTATGTAGCAAAAGACAATTTGCCAAAAACAATAACAATACTTTATTCAAAATATATTTAGTTGTACAACACAATTTAGCAGCTATCACCGTCCAATGTCCAAGATTGAGAGTCCAAGTACTATTAATGAATGAATGTCCTTAACGAATGTCGCAGTCTGAATGTATTTGTCCAAAATGTATCTCCAAATGTAATAATCAATGTAATAATCATGTCCGAATGTGTCCTATGTCCTTATATCTAAATTCTGTCCGTCCAGGGGTGTGTCCTTGAAGCTAATTCTTGTAGTGGAAAAAATGTCTTGTCCAATCTGTGTCCGTTTTTGGAGTTGGGGGCGTTTTCTATAAGCAGTCCTTGGGTGGTGGAAATATTTCGGTAAATCGGGTAAAGTCAAAGCCGGCGGCCACGTGTGCGTCAAGTCCGTAGTCCGAGGGGTAAAGATTATGATATGTCAATTGCTATCGAGCGGAGAGGCCGAAGGCTCAGGTAGTAACTAAGGTTTCGACGGTTCTCCTGGTAATTAAATTACTAGGATGCAAAAAACGGTAGAATTAACAAGCCCTCAAAAATAGCAGCTGGCGTGTCCGTATCATAAACTTGTGGTAGTCCTAACGTATCCTAACGTATCGTTCGAACAAATGAATTGTTTCGAAGAATCGAGCGAGTACGTGGCTTTATCGCTTGGAACCGAAGGTTATTGACATTTTCCATGCCTCGTAATGGCACGTGCTCGAGTTCTAGCAACGATGGGCAGAAGAATGCTTTCCGCGGAGTGCGTATACGTGCCTCGGCGCGATCGTCGTACGTGGGAAGGGTGTGAGCAAACGAATAAAGGCATTTGTCACATGTGCCCTTAAGACTGGCTGGACTTCCCCCTGGAGGGCTGTAACGCCGTACAATGGGGGTCCCTCAACGTGAATGGCTCGATGGATCGTCCAGCAAATGTAGAACCCTTCAGTGGCTTTCCTTTCCTTGTTCCCGGATGCGTTTCGAGGCGGTCGCTGGATTTTCGCAGGAAGCTCGAAACGCACGCGTGTCTCCCTACCCCGAGACATCTCGTGTCGGCGCGGCGCTCGCGTTACGCGATATAATGAATCATTCATGAACCGTTCGTCTAAAAAGATTACTGTCATCGCGGGAAATTATAGCACGATGGATCATCGACGGGGTGAATTGTTAGTCCGTGCGAGTATTCCGTGTGTTCTTTGGAGAGAAATGCGAATCGAGGAGGAAAGATCTGTTAGGGATTATGGAAGTTAGAGAATTTTTTTTTCTTGTTTGGTATAATTTATACTTACGAGGAATGATATTCAGCTTAGAAAAAAAATTATTAACTTTTTTACTTGTAACCTTTTTGTTTTTTTGGGGGGAGGACGTTTCATTGTATTAACGATATTTCGATTTTGGTCGACTTTCTGTTAGACTATGCTACGATGCGAATCATTCATGAACCGTTCGTCTAAAAAGATTACTGTCATCGCGGGAAATTATAGCACGATGGATTATCGACGGGGTAAATTGTTAGTCCGTGCGAGTATTCCGTGTGTTCTTTGGAGAGAAATGCGAATCGAGGAGGAAAGATCTGTTAGGGATTATGGAAGTTAGAGAATTTTTTTTTCTTGTTTGGTATAATTTATACTTACGAGAAATGATATTCAGCTTAGAAAAAAAATTATTAACTTTCTTGCTTGTAATCTTTCTTTTCTTGTTTAGTATAATTTATACTTATAAGGAGTGATACCCAACTTAGAAAAAAATTATTAACTTTCTTGATTGTAATCTTTTTTTTTCTTGTTTAGTATAATTTATACTTACGAGGAGTGATACCCAGCTTAGAAAAAAAGTTATTAACTTTCTTGATTGTAATCTTTTTTTTTCTTGTTTAGTATAATTTATACTTACGAGGAGTGATACCCAGCTTAGAAAAAAAGTTATTAACTTTCTTGATTGTAATCTTTTTTTTTCTTGTTTAGTATAATTTATACTTATAAGGAGTGATACCCAGCTTAGAAAAAAAATTATTAACTTTCTTGCTTGTAACCTTTTAGTTTTTTTTTTTTTTTCATTGTATAAACGACATTTTGATTTTGATCGACTTTCTGTTAGACTATGCTACGATACGAATTCAACGACATTTGGTAAAAAAAATAGCGGAGAATTTAAAAAGAAAATTGTAAAAGCTTGCAAAAGAAAGTGGTATCTTTGTTTTACACAATTTAGTAAAACTCGTTAATGAATTCAAAGATATTTTTTTGAATGGATACCGTTGATTCTCGGAAACCGAAGGATTACTTCGGTTTACAGGAAACCGAGGGACTGACGTAGCGTTTAACGTGTTAAATGTTTTATCAATCGATAGTTCTTTGAATTATAACGCAAGATCGAAAAATAGCCGAATTTTCAAAGGTTGATCTCACCCGCTCGAAGTGATTTTTGGTAGCGAAGAAAAATTGCACTATATATTCCTACAGTTTCATAATTTTTTGAATTTCCGGGTTAGGGACCATTCCTTGAAAGTTTCTCTTTTATTTAGTGTTGTGTGTTTTAACACTAGAACTACCGACGATTAAGCCCTTGACGCCTGGAATATTAAGACAAAAATTACACATAGACCTCAAATTCACAGTGCCAATTGTATGAGTGATAATGTACTTCTATTGGTATAAATCGAATAATATCTTAAATGTTTCACGGTTTTTATTTTCGGTTGTTAAGCTATGAAATGCGTTAGATAAATAGTTTATATTGCTATGCACAAAAGCATAGGAACCTAGCTTCAGCAGATTAAAATACATTTAACACGTTCCGCCACACTGAACTTTCCGTTCAAGTTATTTGGAATTTTCATTGCAAAACGGAGAACTTTGTAAAAATTGTATACCCTTTTCTTAATCATTGTGGTCTTTGTATTATTGTACAGATTGTAAAGAATACGTTTGAAGCAAAATTATTTAATCGTAAAGCGTCTGGTCTGAACAGCCAGTGTTAAATCGATGAAATAAAAAATGAAATGTATATTAAGAAATATATAATAAAAGGGAGACAAATTTTTTTACATGCTTTGAATAGAAAATCATGAGAAATCCCTAAAAATGTATCTCTGTGTATATCTCTGTTAATAAAATTTCAGTAAGAAATTACGAATTGGTCATTTAGACTACTTAGGTAGTTCTGGTTAATTTTATAATTAAAGCAGTAACGTGCGAAACTGTAACTGTAAAAGAAAGAGTTAAGAGTGGTTACTTAAGTAAAAGAAACTCGAAAATATTACTATAATCATGTGAATAATGCACCGCCATTGCTTAAATGGAAGAAACGACGTTTTCTTTAATTCTTTGCAGTAACATGCCGAACTAAACTCATCTTATTTCGTTTCATTCTTTTTAATTTTAGCATTCTTTTTCTTCCCTTTTGTTTCCCTTTTTTGTACGAAAACTTAACACATTAACAACGGGATCTTATTTTTCTAAATCTTATCACGGAATAAAGTTAGAATAAATTCATGCTTACGTAAGTACTTTTAGGAATAATTTGTATTCTAAAGGTAGATCATAATTTAAGGTTTAAGTTAAGATCATTTTTAAAAGTAATCTTTCATACGTTTACTATTTTTACCTTTTCAAGATATCAAATACAAAATACAAGAAATTTGGTCACTCGTTTCTAATGTATTAACACTAAAACTACCAGCGGTTATGAGCATACTTGTTTCTACCGAAAAAATCGTAATGAAAGGTATATAAAAAAATACGCAATGCAAGGTAAACAAAGCTTTGTCTACACTTTTAACAGAAAATCGCGGAAAATTGCCTCGGAGATGCCATAGCCAATTTATAAAATTTCTATAAAAAATTATGAATGGGTCATTTTGACCACTTTGATAATTCTAGTGTTAATCAGAATTTTTCAATATACATATATTATAAAAATATGTAGATTCAGCCAAATTATCAACACCCCTTACAAGCAACTTATTAAACACGAACGCTTTGAAAGAATTAAAATGTTACCTTATACAAAACAAATTTCGTAGCTCAAAATAATCACCGTGTTTAACACTAGATTTACGGAACCCGTCAATTTGTCGCAGTTCAAATTTCGTGCTCAAGTTATACGTGAGAAAAATATAAACTCAAAATGAAATTTATGTAAAAAAATTGACCAAATAAATTTCTGTTTATAGAAAATTATTAATTTGAAGTAAACCGAACCAATGATATTACAAAAAATTTGTATTTCAATGCATCCATCAAAATGATCCAATCAATGCCCGTAAACCTCGTGTTAATCCACTTATTTCTCGAAACCGACCTAACTCTCCGCCAACGCTTCCACGCTCCTTGCGCGACCAACAATCAACGACCACCCCTTGCAGGATTAAACCGGTGCCTAATAATAGAAACAAAATTGAAGCGACCCCATTGAAGATCAGCATAAAATACCCTATTTGAAATAACCGGTAACGCGCTCGTTTTTCTTAAAACACGATTCTGTCTGGAGCCAACGACTCGGTTCGTGAGTTGTACCGGAAGTCAACTTGATCCCTATCGAAGAGGGGCAAAGTTCGTGGAGGAAGGACGTTGTTTCGAAGGTTTTAAGACTGCCGAGGCCGAGATTCTCTACATAGTAAAATAACGGGAGAAGTGCACGCGGCAAGGAGCATGGAAGTCCTTACAGTCGGGAATTCTGCACAGCCTCCGCCTACAGGAACCTCAGACGGGAGCATCGATCTGGGCGTCGGCCTCAAGACAACCCCTCCAACCCCTCACCGTCCCTCGCCTATCGCTTCGTTCGTCGCTCTCTGTTACTCTCGCCCTTTCTTTCTCTCATTTCCTCTCTATCCCTTTACCCTTTCTCGGCCGGCACCATCTCGTTTCGCCTTTCCGTGGATAGAGGAAGCACCGCCACCCCTTTTTACCTTTTATTCCGCCGCGGAAACTTCGCCCAAAGTGGACCAATTGTCCCGTTATTGTTTTATTCCGCTTTTCCCTTTCAAGTATTTACAGTGCTCCGAGGATCGCGTTATTATTGTGTTTTTCTTCCCACCCTACTGGCCGCCTCGAAACTTCGGTTTCTTTTGTGGAAACCCGTGCTACCCTTTGATGGCTACGCGTCATTTTTATCGGGATGCTTCTCCCTGCTTTCTTCGCCCAAATCCTTGAGATGGTTTTTCAGTCTTTATGGGCTTGCGGTTTTCGGTAGGGGATTCGGCTGTTGTTTTGGATCTTATCGTGGATTGTTTGGAACGTGAGGTAATTAATCTTTATTGAATGTTAATATTTTGTACGCAACTTGTTGGGAGGTCGCAGTTTTATTCGATGATATAGGGTGTGTGTTTTCGGGGTAGTTGGATCATTGGAGAGACCGGTTAGTATTAACCCTTTGCAGTCGTAAAGTTTTTTAAATTTCAAAGGGCTATCGTGAAAACTTAGTGTTCTTTTGGAAAGAAAAAAAGAAAAATTGTAAATGTCTACGATTTCTTATTTATTTGGGTAATTTAGTTTTATTTTAAAATAAAAGAGGGGTTTGAATCGATGAAAATATAGAATTTAATTAAAAAGATAATCTCTGAAAAAAATTGTGCATGTCGCCATAGGGGCGCCAGCGGAGTGCAAAGGGTTAATATCTCGAAATAAAGTAAATAAATCGGCTTATTATTCTCATACTGAAAATTATCGCAAAACCATATATATAAATATGCATATGGAGCAACTTGAAAATAGTTTATAATTTATAGCATATATATTTCAAGTTTTGTGCACACTAGAAAGTAAAACTTAAAAAAACTATTTCGAAATTTCCGTAAACGAGGTATAGACGTTGTTTCATGATGGATACTCTAAGCATGGGAACATTTGTGATTTATGTGGAAAATTGAAGAAAGAACAACATATGAACTAATTTTCTCTTGTATTATGTTTTTTATAAGCTACATTTTTTGGTATTTGTAATGGGTACATGGTAAAAGAACGTCATTATCTAATCCATAGCTTAATTAAATAACCTAAATATAAAGAATTTTTCAAATAATAAAACAGTTCCATAACGGTTTGACGCTTATAGACTTTAATTTAATTTTTATCACATATTAACTCAGTAATTTATTCACAATATTCAATTTTATTCTATCATAATATTCTATCATAAACAATTAAATAACAAAATCATAAATTACATTCTGTCGAAAATAAGCAACTATTCGGCTACTTTTGAGTGATAGTTATATTGCAAAAAAAAGAAAAAAGAATAAAAAAACTTTAAATTAAAAATACTAGAAATAATATTTAATAATTATTTGTCACTACTTGATAATAAACGTACATTTTTACGAGATCCAAAAGCGTATATTTTTACGAGATCTAAAATTGCTGTCCCCGCTAGAAACAAAATGATTTTGAAATTTTGTTAGAGAAAATAAATCGTGAAAAAAAAAGAAAAAAATTTGCTATACTAATAACGGACGTCTAAAGTAGGTTTAGATCACTGTTCGATCCCAATTCTGATCAAACCAATGTATCTGAACTAATAAGCGTCAAACGAAATATAAAACGAAACAAAATTAGATTCCAATACAAAACTTCTTTGTACACAAAAATTTTCGGATCGAATAGAAACGACCACCGATATTCGACGTCGCGTAGAAAAATGCCATGGAAAATGGTACACGGTAAACGGCGAAAGGAAACAGATTCGGAAAACAATTCAGTTGCACTTCTTGTGTCTCTGTGATGCCTTGACATTGCATTTCGAGTAACATCAGTGCAATCAAGAACTCATCTCCTGTAGGAAAGACAGTCTCCCCGCCATTGTGCGCTCGTCATTCGGGGCTTGTCATCAGCTTGGAACTTGCCGGAAACACGGCTGAGTTCTGACTTTGCTCCGCTCCATTCCGTTCCGTTCCGCTCGCGACCCTTCCCTCTTCTTAATGTTCCTTTTCTCACGCCGTCTTGCTCCTCTTTTTTTAATCCACTTCATTTAATTGCCGCTGCCGCTAACAAATTATAACTAACTATCGTTTTGCTTCATTTGGAATTCCTGTTCGCAAGGTGGTCGCTTTTGAAGAGGAAACTTTTGTCCGTACAAAATTACTTAACCCTCTACAGCCCGAATTTTGTCTGCTTGTCAGAGAAAAAATTATCATTCTTTACTGTTTTTCGCTTTGACTTCAAAATTTTTAAACTAATAATTGCTATAATGTATCGTGGTATTATTACGGTAACGCAGTAATCAAATTTAACAGTACTTGGTAGCAGATATTCGCATAAAGTATTCTTAAATATTACTATATATTTTTTATACATGTTTTACATTTTTTACATTTTTAAAAAATTTAATTATTTATTTTACAAGTTTGAATAATCCTTTAGCGTATGATACCGAGTGAAGCATTCTCCCCTGNCATAAACAATTAAATAACAAAATCATAAATTACATTCTGTCGAAAATAAGCAACTATTCGGCTACTTTTGAGTGATAGTTATATTGCAAAAAAAAGAAAAAAGAATAAAAAAACTTTAAATTAAAAATACTAGAAATAATATTTAATAATTATTTGTCACTACTTGATAATAAACGTACATTTTTACGAGATCCAAAAGCGTATATTTTTACGAGATCTAAAATTGCTGTCCCCGCTAGAAACAAAATGATTTTGAAATTTTGTTAGAGAAAATAAATCGTGAAAAAAAAAGAAAAAAATTTGCTATACTAATAACGGACGTCTAAAGTAGGTTTAGATCACTGTTCGATCCCAATTCTGATCAAACCAATGTATCTGAACTAATAAGCGTCAAACGAAATATAAAACGAAACAAAATTAGATTCCAATACAAAACTTCTTTGTACACAAAAATTTTCGGATCGAATAGAAACGACCACCGATATTCGACGTCGCGTAGAAAAATGCCATGGAAAATGGTACACGGTAAACGGCGAAAGGAAACAGATTCGGAAAACAATTCAGTTGCACTTCTTGTGTCTCTGTGATGCCTTGACATTGCATTTCGAGTAACATCAGTGCAATCAAGAACTCATCTCCTGTAGGAAAGACAGTCTCCCCGCCATTGTGCGCTCGTCATTCGGGGCTTGTCATCAGCTTGGAACTTGCCGGAAACACGGCTGAGTTCTGACTTTGCTCCGCTCCATTCCGTTCCGTTCCGCTCGCGACCCTTCCCTCTTCTTAATGTTCCTTTTCTCACGCCGTCTTGCTCCTCTTTTTTTAATCCACTTCATTTAATTGCCGCTGCCGCTAACAAATTATAACTAACTATCGTTTTGCTTCATTTGGAATTCCTGTTCGCAAGGTGGTCGCTTTTGAAGAGGAAACTTTTGTCCGTACAAAATTACTTAACCCTCTACAGCCCGAATTTTGTCTGCTTGTCAGAGAAAAAATTATCATTCTTTACTGTTTTTCGCTTTGACTTCAAAATTTTTAAACTAATAATTGCTATAATGTATCGTGGTATTATTACGGTAACGCAGTAATCAAATTTAACAGTACTTGGTAGCAGATATTCGCATAAAGTATTCTTAAATATTACTATATATTTTTTATACATGTTTTACATTTTTTACATTTTTAAAAAATTTAATTATTTATTTTACAAGTTTGAATAATCCTTTAGCGTATGATACCGAGTGAAGCATTCTCCCCTGTGCAATGGTGTTTGACACAATTTGCAACACTATCCTGTTTCGCTCCTTTTTCCATTCGACAGACAGACTTTACATTTTTTTGTTGGGAATTTTTTTATGGCTTTGCCTATTATTGGTTCAAGGGTATGTTGTTTCATATTACCCGAGAGTCTATATGGCGAGTCGATTCGTACATGATCTCTTGTNGAATATTGTTTTGTGATTTTCCGTAAAATATATGGTCAAAGATTTGTTTCTCTAGCATTGTGTATTTTTCCAAGTATCTATTATTGTAATTTCTTTGATACAAGCAGGTATAGGTTAATCGTCGGTAGGTTTAGTGTTAAAGACGAGATATCTCGTCTCCCGTACGTAATGTGTTAAAAGCACTGGATTCGTGTAAAAGTAAATTTCATTTCGCCCCGTACGGACGTAAGAACAGCATAAAGACAGCAGGGTTAATATCGGTGTCCTCACCCCCGCGTTATTCAATGGCCGACCGTATTAAATTTTCCGATATTCCTTATTTTAACTGGTGCTTCTCAATCATCCGAATGATAGTCATAAAGAACAGTCACTTTAAGAATTAAAGAACTGGCAATTTCAAGCGTCGTTTGAAATGGAACGACAAAGGATTCCAAGCATTTTCACAGGGCTGAGAAGCGGGAACGTCTCGCGATACGCTCGGTTGTCTAGTTTTTCACGAGAAACACACATATACACCGTTTTGTTTTGGTTTTTGCCTTCTACTTCGTTTTACCCGTGCCGCGGCCTGTGCTTGCCTTTTTCTAACATTGCTTTCTCTCGTTTCGTGGTTATTTTTCCTCGTTTCTCGAGCACCCGTACACTTTGGTGAAAGTCACAGCAAAGGAATGTATTTATGAGCGTCTCCTCGCTTTTGTACCAAGCGTTTCCCTCTTTCGAGTACAATAATATTTGCTCGGGACATTGCGAAAGAGAGAGAGAGAAAGAGAGAGAGAGAGAAGCTGAGTTAGTTGCGGGTATGCTAATTATTTCCAAGTGGAATATAGTTGAAGTGACCTTTGTTGGTTTGGTGTAGAAAAAGAGTCACTTTCCAATTTGACGTTTAGAATTTTTTTATAAATTATTTCTTAACTGAGATCGACTAGTTCTTCTTCTTTCTTTTGTTTTTGTTTTTTTTTTCTTTATTGGAAATTGTTTCATAAATTTATGGATTTTTTGTTTTTCGTAATATATGGTCCTTTGTATTTGATTGAACTTCGAGTTTAGTTAGTGGTTAAGAATTTAACAGTTGAATAAATTTTAGAATACTAAATATCTGTTTGAAAAATTATTCCATTAGGTGATTGTTTTGAAGACCATAGGTCAATTAGTCCGACTAATAAATTTTTTTTCCGCTTCGATAAATTACATAAAAGGACACTCGGAATCGATTTAGCAATTATTTTAAACGGTGTAATTTAACTAATGACATACTTATTCATTCGGGAAAATTGTATTCTTTTTAATTCATCGATTCTTCTTTTATTCATACCTTGATAAAATAGAAAAAAAAAAGAAGGAAAAAGAAATACTTTTAAAAATCAAAGTTAAATATTATTAGCACACTGTGAAATTTTATGCATTTATGGAAAATTTGAAGGTTCTCAAATAAACAGAAATATAAGATATAAAAAATAAATAAACAAATAATATAAAAAATAAATGCGAGAATAAACCAAAAAGAAAAAATATACATATAGTACTCATCATAATATTTAGTAAATAAAACAATTGCCAACCCAGTTCACATTTTTTTATCACTTTGTACTCCACTGACGTCAATACGGTGTCATATATAATAATTTCCTTCCGCGGTTAAGATATAAATTAAACTTCGTATTTTCCTTGATTAAATTTTCCTTCTTATTTTTAAGCAAATTAACCGATTAAATAAAAAATCAGGAATCTTTATAATTCCTTTTCCTTTTCAGAACAACATTTTAAATTTCCACAATAGTCCTCTAAAGCTCAAAAAAAAAAAAAGAAAAATGTAGAAGCGCAGTGAGTTAATTATATTCATAAAGATACAAATTTGCGTAAAAACCCAGTATAATTGTTACCGATAATATATCGTTAGAAAGAATCAATTAAGACAATATCGAGGAGTAATGGAAACAGTAATTCACGATTCGAGAAATCACAGTGCTCCATCGAGATCTACGATTGTCGTATTTTCTCGGGGCACGGAGCTGATAAAACCAACGAAGAAGTGCTGAACGTAGTCACGTCTCGGAGCATCATCAAGAGTAGCTTCTCACGAAGCATGTCGAGGAACGTGCCCTTTGGCGCCTCCTCAAGAAGGGTAAAAGGGACATACAGGGAAAGAGAAATTTCACTGGATATGCCCTCGGCTAAAACGAGCCCACCAGATACTAGCGAGCCGTATTATATATATAAAATTCCGATTTATTTCTTCGTCTGGCTCATGGTCGTCGTTTTGATTCATGAAAGATTGCCGTGCGTCATCCTTGGTACTTTTTCTTCCCATGACTTGCATCCTATGGCTAATTGAACGGATTCTTTGTTGGTAAATATCGATTCGATGAGTAGGTTTGCTAAGAGAAATGGGTGAAAGCGATTTATAATTAATCGTAAAGACATTTGGGGCAGTTTTAAGCGATTCTGTTTGGTGCTAGGATCGTTTGATAAATTCGTGGCCTAAGTATAAAAGACGATTAGGTGACTATCATTTGTGTACTTCTGAGATGGCTTTGCGAATGAGATGACTCGATCTCGTGTAGGCTATGAAATGTTTCATAAATTTTAATATTAACGCTTCTGTGACCGGAGATATACACTGCGGTGCGTAACTATAACACCGGTTAAATTTTTAACTGTTCCAGAATTTAGATTGAAAATACGGAAAAATTAATTGTTAAAATTGAAAGTGTATGAAAAATAATCAACTTTAAATTAATTTTTACTTAAATTCTCCTTTTGTACAATATGATACAATCAAAAGTCTGAATTTTCACTGTTGCGTAACAATAGCACCGCATCAATAAAATCAATGATAAACAATTTTAATATCTAGTAGGACCACCTTTTTTTGTAATTAGCTCGAAAATTGTGTCTGGAACGCTATCAATAAGTTTCCGAAATATATCTCTACTTATTTCGTTACTTATTTTTATTATTGCATTTCTAAATTAGTAAATAACAACGCCGGTGCTATAGTTACGCAACAGTTGAAAATCACATTTTCTATTATATTGTTTTGTGTAAGAGGGCAATTTAAATGTGACTTAGTCTACAGTTCATTTTTCTCATACTTTTTCAATTTCTACAATTAATTCTTTTGCACTTTTAATCTAAAGTCTAAAACAGCTAAAAATTTGGGCGGTGCTATAGTTATGCACCGCAGTGTAGTCCTACGTCATTTCGAAGTCTTTAGCTGAATACGGGCGATGTATTCCTACGTTATTTCATATTCTTTGGCTGAATAGAGGCAAGATAATCCGCGTCGTTTCAAAATTGTCACTCGTAGTCACAAGGCTTATAGCAGATAGAAGCCAGTTTTCAATTTTTAAAAATTTCATTTATTTAGTGAACGCTTGAACAGTTAATAATCAAGTGAATAACAATGTCCAAGCAATAGAATATTGATGATATAATTAACACATTCGCGACGGCTGACGTGAATTCACGCGTTTAGTAATTCTTTTATTGGTAGATATTTAATTTTTTTCAAATTTGAAATAACAAGTGATTATAATGATATCAAGAAGCTATATTTCGTACATTCGCTTTAAATAGACCTTTTCGGTATTCAGCTATAGATTTTTGAAAATTACCGAAATTATATAAAATCACTCATTACAAACGTATTTACTTTAGAAAATATACAGTTTTCTAATGTAGATGTCAGTTAAATTTTTTGTATACTGATTCTTTTGAAAAACGTGGACCATTACTCTCCAACTAACCCTGTAAAAAATTCATAACAAATTATTCTGTTACTCGTAACCTATTTTCCAATTATAAAAGAAATTACAGTACTCAAAAACATTAATACACCCAGATTTCATGAAAAATACAACCCATCAAACCAATCGCTCAAAACATAACAAACCTTTCCCATATCTCCCAAAACAATTAAAAAAAAAAGAAAAAAACAAATCATCGCTGGCACAAGATTTATCTTCCTCGTCACACCCGACATTTTTTTCACCCGTCAGAAATGTGTTAACATTGTAAATCTACATGCATTTACTTTAACAGATGTATATTTTTTGAATTTAGATGTCAATTCAATTTTCTATATACTGATTCTTTTAAAAATCGTGGACCATCACTCCCCAACTAACCCTGCATAAAATTCGTAACAAATTATTAAATTTTCTAATAAAAAAACAAATTACATTACTCGAAATCATTAATACCCAGTTAAACCAATCGCACAAGACGCACCAAACCTTTCTCATACCCCCCAAAACTATTAAACAAACATCATCATCGCTCCTACAAGATTTATCTTCCTCGTCACACCCAACATCTCTTTCCCCCGTCAGAAATGTGTTAACATCGTAAATCTACATGCATTTGCTTTAGAAAATGTATATTTTTTTAAAATTAATTGTGAATTCAATTTTCTATATACTGATTCTTTTTAAAAACGTCCACCATCGCATCCCAATTAACCCTGCATAAAATTCGTAACCTATAAATTTTCTAATAAAAAAACAAATTGCATTACTCGAAAACATTAATACCCAGTTAAAGCAATCACACAAGACGTACCAAACCTTTCTCGTGCCTCCCAAAACAATTAAACAAACATCATCATCGCTCCTGCAAGATTTATCTTTCTCGTCACACCCGACGACGCCTCTTTCACCGGTTATAATTCTCCTTCTAGTCTTCGAAACTTTATTTCCCGTCACGGCAAACGATCCAATCGATTTGTCCACGTCTCGGTACCACTTATCTTCCGGTGATACCTTCACCTGACCGGGTTCGATCTTTTATGTTTCTTCCATACATCCTGTCGCGATCGCGCCAGCCGAACAGCGCAAAGAAAACGCGCGAGGACGATGGTGTAACTATGCAGCCGGATGGCATACTTACGGTCAACGGTTGTAACGAGCGGGGAAAAAGAATGTTCCGCGATTGGAACGTCGCGAGAGTTCTATATCAACGCGGTCAAACGACCCTGGAGAGAACGTTCGTTCGCCTCGCCGCGTCGTCTTGGTCGTCGTGCTCGTCGGTCAGCATCGACGTCCTCGTCGCCGGTGTCGTTGTCGGTGTGCGCAGGGATTGCGGATCGGAGACAGGTACGCGTACGTGGAATCAGAGTCTCCTGGAACCCAGTTAAGAATTGCGTAACGCACGCCACGGGTCAATTACCTTAGGCATAGATGCCATTGCGGCGACGGCGCGCAATCGTTGCAAAGTGATCTCGTTACAACGCTCGTACGACGTAACGTTGCCTTGCCTTGCTTTGCTTGGTCGACGCTGGTCGGTTGTATTATATTGGAACGTGGAGTAGCGTTTCGTATTCTCCAAGAGAAACTTAGTAGATTGAGCATTTTTACGAAGATTCGTATAATTATTCGCGTATGATTAACTCTTTGCACTGTCATGCCGAGCTGGACTCGACATTCCGATTTGCTACGTTTCTTTCAGTTTTAACGTACCAAACAGATTCTTTTATATCGAAATTAAATTTTATAGGAATTTTTCAGTGTGTCAGGTTGGTGCATACGAAATGTCCGATTTTTACTATATGTGAATTTCTGTGTTACTGTTTCCGCTATATGGTTGTTTATGAGATAATCGTTTGACAGTCATATTATGTTCAAAAGGCGGCTACCTCACATTTTTAAATGGAGAACTTTTTATAAATGTTTTATTTTTAACAGTAGATTGTTCTTAAATTCTGTATTTGTCGAATAAAACTTTCTCGTCCAGGTTGTATATTATTATTATATATTTTAACCCTCTATAGCCTGAATTTTGTCTGCTTAGTACAGAAAAAAGTACGATTGATTACAGTTTTTCACTTTGATTTGAAAATTTTTAAACTAATAATTTTTATGGAAGGATCGTAGTATCGCTGTAGTAATACAGTAATCAACTAACTAAATCAAATTAACTAAATAAAATAAATTTTTTCAAATATAGATACATTAGTTTGTAACTTTTAAGTCACACGATCCCATAGAGGGTTAATTAATATGAGCAAGATTTGCATTTTCAGCGACATGATAATAGGTTGCCAATTAATTACTTATTATAATATCATTAATCTGATACTTTTTATTCCAAGCATAAAATTATGCCACTATTATAATGTTAAGTTTCCACAGAGAATAAAAAAAAAAAAAAAAAAAAAAAAAAAA
>SMSQ01023147.1:91574-124476 GCA_019453375.1 Ctenoplectra terminalis
AAAAAAAAAAAAAAAAAAAAAAAAATAGAACGCGATCCTGGGTATCACCGCATCAATCGGTCCCGCTACTTGATGCCTTAACCACTTGGCCTGGCAACTAATTCACAGTTGCGCGTACCTATCATTCGCCGTGAGTCGTTATTTGAAACAAGAAGACTCGGTAGAATCTCACGCAAAGAATTTTACACAAATGTGAACACTAATTTTCCTTATTAACCCCTTGGCTTACGATTTCTTCGATCTTCATACATATTAGCAATAGTTATTCACGTCTTCGATACTCTGTCAAACCCAAAGTATCGAAATGTTACACGTGTTTTGTATTCGCTAATTTTCAACATTGTAAAATTAAATTACAGTTAACACTAGATTTACGGACCTTGATTGGATCATTTTGATGGGTACATTAAAATACGAATATTCCGTAATATAATTAGTTCACTTTACTTTAAATCGATCAATTTTTATTAGTAGAGATTCATTTAGTATATTTTTCGTACATAAATTTTATTTCGAGCTTACAATTTCCGCTCGCACACTTGTTAACTCTTTGAGGTACGGTGGGATTAAAAGTGTCCCACCTTTTCGATGTATTTCACGGCATGGTGGGACATTTTTAGTCCCACCTCGAAATCTTGCAGTAGCTGCATGTGCATAGGTTTATATTTCGCCTTATTTATGTAAAGCGGTTGGTAATGTATTCGAACAATGTTACAAATGTATTCCTTGTGTTGGCAACATTCAACACGCAATTAACGGTTGACCAATTGTTATAAACGGAAGGTTTATTGCACTAACATTTTAATTAACTATTACTATTTTGTTATGTTTTTACACGATGTTATACCTTTATTAATAAAAATATACCAATTTTGCTTCATTTAAAACCCGATAAAATTCCTCTGCAACATGGGTCTATTTTCGATCTGAAATCCTGTGCCTCAAAGAGTTAAACTTAAACCCGAAATTAGAACTACGTCAAATTGACGGGTTCCGTAAATCTAGTGTTAAAGCTAAAATTGAACTTTATCATAAATATTATGTCTTTTTATTGTATTTTATCCAGAATCGGCGCCACGAGTGCTCGTGGTTATAGGGCAAAGGGTTAATAATCTTGTGCGGTACGGCATATTTAACTATAATTCGACAAACGAATTTTATTTCCGCGACGATTACACATCGACGTGTACAACGCGTCGTTCGCAAGTTTGAAACGTAAACATCTCGGCGCGCGTGGCACGTCTTTCCATCGCAAGTGGTTAATTTACGACCTTGTTATTCCGAACGCCACTGTACGCCACAAATTACGCGAACGCTCGTGTAAATGGTGCTCGCGATTTCGTGGGTGTCGTTCAGCCCGTGGCTCCGATTTCCGATCCTTTCATCAGCCGCGCGAGATCCGTTGGCTCGCGAGGATTTTGCGACGAAGCAGAGACCCACCGGTCCGCCGCTATCTACACCCCAACTGAATTACACGCTGATAAGCCCCCTGGTTGAACCCTGGCAACCCTCGCGAGCGGCCGGCCCACGCGGTGATTCGAAATACTGTGGCACAGGGAATGTTATTCGGAATTCCGAGCGATCCTATCTGTTCCGGGTAATTTTGACGGTTGTACGTTAAAGGCGATTAGTCGGCGGGCGACATGATCGTAATTGTCCTGCGGTAAGCGGCAAGAATGTCGCCCCTGGCTCGCGGAAATACCGTTAGCGATTATCGACGAGAGACTTATCGGGGTTGTATCGGTCGAGATGCGCCGATGTCTCGCACAGCGAAGTGTAACGTGTGATATTGGGTTGTTCGGAATGTTCGTAGAGTTTTTGACAGGTGTTCGTATTAACACGTTGAATGCCACGCTAGTTTCACAAGGATTGTCCGTGGCGCCACGATGAATCTTTTAACACGCGATGCATATAACGTTGAAATATTTACTACGTCGGATAAGTTACGGTGTATAATTATGTTTAATGAGTTTACTTTAGTGGGGGGTTGCCGGAGACCGGTAATTTTGCAAAATATTTTATCAAAAAAATTCAGAGGAACCAGGTAGGGCAACTGTGAGAAATTGTGCTAAAGAAGTCGTGACATATTGTGAAGATTGTGCTGGTTTACTGTTTCTTTGTTTGGAGTGTTTCGATACGACACATCGCAATGTGCTTGCGTAATAGGTCTATATTTTGTATATATTGGGTTGTTCGGAAAGTACTTTCGTTTTATCCCGATAGAGGATTTAATTGTATTTTTTTGCACCCAACTTCACACTTAAGCCGCATAATCATTATATGTTTTGAGAGCTGATATAGCAAAGTTTGTGTGTGAAATAGTCCATTTGATTCTCGGCAGTAGTTTTTGGTTGGCGCCTTTTTAAATATGGAGAGCAATAAGCAGCATTTCCGTCATATTTTACTTTTTTACTATAGAAAAGGTAAAAGTGGTGTTCAAACCAGAAAGAAATTAACCGATGTGTATGGAGAAGATGTGTTGACAGTACGCCAGTGCTGGAACTGGTTTGCAAAATTTCGATCCGGAAATTTTGATGTCGAAGATGCACCACGTTCTGGAAGGCCGGTTGAAGCTGATAAAGACAAGATAAAGGCATTAGTTGATGCAAACCGGCGAATAACAACACGAAAGATGGCGAAAGGTGCTGGACCAGAATGGCCAATATATAATTTAATCAAATATTTGTTCATTATACGAAAATTGTCTTTCATTTTCAGAAAAAAAACGAAATTACTTTCCGAACAACCCAATAAATGAAACTATTTTTATATATTTTATACTGTATTCATTTCTTCACACCGTTGTTTTAACGATGGTAATAATAAAAAATGTGTAAGTATTGATATTTATTCAAATTATGTATTTCTACTAATCTTGGGGCGCTGGTCACTGGTGGCAACCGCCAAATTAAGTGCAAAGTGCAAAATAGTTCAAGCATCGGGAGAAACCGGCCAATATTAACCCTTTGCACTCGACGGCTCCGGAGCGGAGCCATTTAAAATTTGTCTTCAAACTCGAGGGCTCCGCTATGGAGACAATTCAAATAATATTTAGTTGTTATCATAAGGACAAAGACAAATCACTCCGGGCGAAAGACGGCAGACCCAATATTTCTGTGATACCTGCATCGAAAAGCCACGATTATATATTGGCGATTGTTTCAAGAGGCATCACACTTTGGACGATTACAAAATGTAATAATGTTATAGTTTTTTGTTTTCTTATATACCACAACATTTGAATCTATAATCAATTAAAAAAAAAAGATGTCTTTCCTTTGAATGCGCACATCATTTACGTATATATAAATATGATTTTTTCACTGAAACTGCTTCGAGTTGCTGGTAATATGAATGAAAAAAAACTCCGAGTGCAAAGGGTTAATATTTCATACTGAAACAAATAAATAGGCTGATTATTACTCTCGTACAGACAATTATTCCGAAATCATATATACAGGGGTCCCAAAAGGGTGTCCCTTCAAGATATAATTCCTGAGATGATTTCAAGCAACTTTTTTCTTTCCGAAAATGTCAAATTTAGCTCCGTTAACGAGTTATTAATAAAAAAACACTGACCAATCGCAAAGCGGGTAAGACAGTTGGGCACCAGCAGGAGCGTTGATTCCTCGCCGTGCTTGTGCCTCGATGAACAAGTCAGGATGTATCGAAGCAACTGTAAACGAGTGTTGAAACTCAGTTTATTTGTTCTACACGAATAATTATTTATTTATTTGATAGAACTTTTATTCGATACTCGTCGACAGTTGCTTCGATACATTCCGACTTGCTCGTCAAAGCATAAGNGAAAAAAAACGAAATTACTTTCCGAACAACCCAATAAATGAAACTATTTTTATATATTTTATACTGTATTCATTTCTTCACACCGTTGTTTTAACGATGGTAATAATAAAAAATGTGTAAGTATTGATATTTATTCAAATTATGTATTTCTACTAATCTTGGGGCGCTGGTCACTGGTGGCAACCGCCAAATTAAGTGCAAAGTGCAAAATAGTTCAAGCATCGGGAGAAACCGGCCAATATTAACCCTTTGCACTCGACGGCTCCGGAGCGGAGCCATTTAAAATTTGTCTTCAAACTCGAGGGCTCCGCTATGGAGACAATTCAAATAATATTTAGTTGTTATCATAAGGACAAAGACAAATCACTCCGGGCGAAAGACGGCAGACCCAATATTTCTGTGATACCTGCATCGAAAAGCCACGATTATATATTGGCGATTGTTTCAAGAGGCATCACACTTTGGACGATTACAAAATGTAATAATGTTATAGTTTTTTGTTTTCTTATATACCACAACATTTGAATCTATAATCAATTAAAAAAAAAAGATGTCTTTCCTTTGAATGCGCACATCATTTACGTATATATAAATATGATTTTTTCACTGAAACTGCTTCGAGTTGCTGGTAATATGAATGAAAAAAAACTCCGAGTGCAAAGGGTTAATATTTCATACTGAAACAAATAAATAGGCTGATTATTACTCTCGTACAGACAATTATTCCGAAATCATATATACAGGGGTCCCAAAAGGGTGTCCCTTCAAGATATAATTCCTGAGATGATTTCAAGCAACTTTTTTCTTTCCGAAAATGTCAAATTTAGCTCCGTTAACGAGTTATTAATAAAAAAACACTGACCAATCGCAAAGCGGGTAAGACAGTTGGGCACCAGCAGGAGCGTTGATTCCTCGCCGTGCTTGTGCCTCGATGAACAAGTCAGGATGTATCGAAGCAACTGTAAACGAGTGTTGAAACTCAGTTTATTTGTTCTACACGAATAATTATTTATTTATTTGATAGAACTTTTATTCGATACTCGTCGACAGTTGCTTCGATACATTCCGACTTGCTCGTCAAAGCATAAGCGCGGCACAGAGTCAACGCTCCCGCTGACGGCCAGCCGCTTTACTCGTTCTGCGATAGGTCAGTGTTTTTCCTTAATAACTCGTTAACAAAGCTGATCTTGACATTTTCGCAGAGGAAAAAGTTGCTCGAGATCATCTCAGGAATTATCCCTTAAAGAGACTTATAGACCTGGGACACCCTATATATTATAAATTACATTAAAAGTTTTGTGCACGCTAGAAAGTAAAACTAAAAAGAAACTGTTTCGAAATCTTCGCAAACGAGGATCGGGTTTGATGCGTAAGTTGTGGACGTTGTTTCACGATGGATGCTCCAAGCATGGGAGCATTTGTAATTTACATAGAAAATTTAAGAAAAAACAACATATCGACTAATTTTCTCTTGTATTATATTTTGTGTAAGCTACATATTTTGGTATTTGTAATGGATGGACGCTCTAACCCGAACATGCGGGTATGAGACCGTCCATTTGCAGTGTTGGTATTTCTTGATTAAAAAACAATATAAATATTTTAACATGTCGCGGAGTATGATTTATATACACCCTTTATCCCAAAAATAACCGGAATGGCTTTAGTTTAAAAAATTTAGTGCTGTCATCTATTAATGGCAGATTGATTTACGATTTGTTGACCATTGTTATTAACCTGGGAAAATTTTATGACATTTCGTTCACTAGAAGCCAAGATACGCGCATTTAAGCGACAGTCGTTGACATACATTTGTCAAAAAATGAATAAAGAGCAAAGAATCAACATTAACCCTCTATAGCCCGAATTTTATTTGCTTAGAGAAAAAATTACGATTGCTTACAGTTTTTCACTTAGATTCGAAAATTTTTAAACTAATAATTGCTGTAGATGGATCATGGTGTCGCTACGGTAATACAGTAATGAAATTTAATATAACAGTGACAACTGGATAAAACAAATTTTTTAAAATATAGATACATCAGTTTGTAACTTTTAAGTCACACGGCGCCATAGAGAGTTAAGCTCTGTGTCAAAAAACAAATTTTTTTACTTCAACATCTCCCATATTCACCCTGTTTGACTCTCTGCGACTATTTTCTATTCCCTAAGCTGCATTTGGCGATGAAAGTAAACCGCTTTGCGTCAATCGAAGATATTCAACGAACAACGACGAGGAATCTCAACACAATTCCAATCAGGAACATGAAAAAGTTACTTGATGCACTTTTTGAATGTGCAAATCGTTATATTTCTGTCGAGGGAGAATATTTCGAATAAACAAAATGATTTTTGTCAAGATCTTTTAACTAGTTTTGTTATTTTTAAAGCCATTCCGGTTATTAGGTCGTCCCATAAATAATGTCGTTGCTTGACGCTAATCTTTACTGTAAGATATTAATATTTGCATTCACTTTTAGTCATGACTGTATTGATCATTGCTTTCTATGATTTTTTCTTATCTGTCAAGTAGTTTCTGGATTCCTTCTTCAAAAAATTTCGGATGTTTTTACCTAAAAATCTTCTTCGATACTTATATTAAGTGCCAATTATTATAGTATTTTTGTTGCCGATTAAAAAATGTAATAATAATTGGAATAAGTAGCATTTGGTTGTGGCGAACGTGGTACGAGTTTCCAATTTTTATTTTTAGTTTTTTAAACGCTGTATCACACACGGCAAAGACGACCTTAACACTAGATTTACGGGGATTAATTGGACCATTTTACGGGTATATTGAACTGTGCTTTTTTTTGTAATAACATTAGTTCATTTTATTTGAAATTAATAGGTTTTTATTCGCACAGATTTAGTTAGTACGTTTCTTGCATTTAAATTCTAGTTTGAGCGTACATTTTTCACACGCATAATTACTGCACTTCAGCATGAAATCAGAAGTCCGTCAAATTGACGGGTTCCGTAAATCTAGTGTTAAAAAAAATTAAAAATATCCAACATTTTTTGAAAAATAAAGAATCAAATTACTTAACAGATGGGAAATGATCGTGAAAAGTAACGGTTGATATATCGATGATTAAAAATAAATATATATCTTAATATTTCGTAATAAAAAGTAGTGTCGAGGAACGACATTACTTATGGGATAACCTAATATTTTTAGGACAGCGGGTATATATTAGGTTGTCCCGAAAGTTTCTTTCGTTGTCTCCACGCAGCAACTTCGTTTGGCAGTGTTTATATAAATATGCAGACTTATCTGTTAACACGTTAAGCGCCACACCGGTCTTTACGGACCGACACTGAAAATTTCGTTTAGGCGTGGTTGATTTCTGAAAACTGATAGTATCAATTTCAAAAAATAATACCTTATAATTCATCAACGAGTTCTATTAAATCAGATTAAACAAAGATACGACTTTCCTTTCCAGTCCTCTACAATTTTCTTTTCAAATTCTTAAGTATTTTGCCACCAAATGTTTTTGAATTATTATCACAGCACACAGCTTAAAGGAAAGTCGACCAAAATCGACGTGGCGTTTAACGTGTTAAACGAGAGATAGAGAAAGGTAATAGACCAAAATGGATCCTATATAAAATAATAATATATTATAGAACAAAATATATTATGCGTCCAATACTTATTAGTAAAACGAATGGAACTTTTGGGACAACCTAATATTTTAAATTACTGATGCTCTGCTTTAATTTGCCCGAAACAACAAAAATTGTAAAACAACGTCATGGCGTCTTTCCAAAAGGTGATCAAACTATCCCAGACTTATGCTACGTTTTTCTTCTTTTTCCGTTCCCTGTTTTATTCGATGGTTGTTGCGCGCCGTAGAATCCTACTTTTCTTCACCAACAGGCTCACCGCCTAATGGGAACTTCCGTGACAAGACTAAGATTTGTTGCTCCCTGTATAAATGAGAAGCAAGGATTGCGAGATCCATGCGATAGAAACGGTGTCGGTCGCGGTAGCTCTAGCTTCCTCTAAAACCAAGATAGTTGGACAGCGTGTCTTTGGACCGAGCGTGCCCTGAATCTGCGGACATTCCAGTGCTATCGGCAGAACGGAACTCTCGTGACGATCGAATGATATTCCAGGCCTAGAATTTCTATTTCATTAACCGATCGAACGGCGAGTTTCGAACAGAATGCAGGAATCTGTGTCCCCTTTGCAATTCACTGCGATCGTTCGCCACGTTTCTTTCGTTACTTTCGAGTTCCTTCATTTTTACCGCGATCGAAATACATTGATCCTTGACTTTAATTTTTCTATTCTTAACCGTTTGAGTACGGGAGAATTTTCTTATGCATATGCTAAAAGNGAGAGATAGAGAAAGGTAATAGACCAAAATGGATCCTATATAAAATAATAATATATTATAGAACAAAATATATTATGCGTCCAATACTTATTAGTAAAACGAATGGAACTTTTGGGACAACCTAATATTTTAAATTACTGATGCTCTGCTTTAATTTGCCCGAAACAACAAAAATTGTAAAACAACGTCATGGCGTCTTTCCAAAAGGTGATCAAACTATCCCAGACTTATGCTACGTTTTTCTTCTTTTTCCGTTCCCTGTTTTATTCGATGGTTGTTGCGCGCCGTAGAATCCTACTTTTCTTCACCAACAGGCTCACCGCCTAATGGGAACTTCCGTGACAAGACTAAGATTTGTTGCTCCCTGTATAAATGAGAAGCAAGGATTGCGAGATCCATGCGATAGAAACGGTGTCGGTCGCGGTAGCTCTAGCTTCCTCTAAAACCAAGATAGTTGGACAGCGTGTCTTTGGACCGAGCGTGCCCTGAATCTGCGGACATTCCAGTGCTATCGGCAGAACGGAACTCTCGTGACGATCGAATGATATTCCAGGCCTAGAATTTCTATTTCATTAACCGATCGAACGGCGAGTTTCGAACAGAATGCAGGAATCTGTGTCCCCTTTGCAATTCACTGCGATCGTTCGCCACGTTTCTTTCGTTACTTTCGAGTTCCTTCATTTTTACCGCGATCGAAATACATTGATCCTTGACTTTAATTTTTCTATTCTTAACCGTTTGAGTACGGGAGAATTTTCTTATGCATATGCTAAAAGTCCGAGATGAAATGCGTAGTATTTTTTTGGGAAACAATGAAAATGGTTATAATTAACACTAATTGTTATGTAACAAGTATTTTTGATCAAAACAAAATTTTTATTTTCACTTATAACAAAAATGTTTTGCTGCACAAATTCCATGGATTCCTTTTTCACATATAGCGCCCTTATAGATCTGGTGATGATTTAAAAAAAATTACAGTCAGAACATTATATATCCTTTTACATTGACCCATTTTTTCTACCGTACCACAATTCACAGGCTTTACTACATTACTACTGTATATTATTTTAATTCTTATATCGTTAAAAGCCACAACTGAGTTAAATGAATAAACACTGCTACCGATATTACTATAACTACTCTCAATAATTGCGTAAAGTATACTACCAACAGCAGCGTCTTCGGATTCTCGATACAAAACAAGAGAAGCGATATCGCGCTGCGCTGTATTTTTGGCATACGACAAGTGAAGCGCGATAGCGCTTCCCCGGACTCAAACGGTTAATTGGGAGACTTGAATAATTGTTAAATTTAATTCCTTGTGTTCCAGTCACGAGTAGAAATATTTATTTAACCCTTTGCCCTATAACCACGAGTCACACTCGTGGCGCCTATTCTGGATAAAATGCGATAAAAACACATAATATTTATGATAAAGTTCAATTTTAACTTTAACTGTAATTTAACCCTTCGACTACTGTTGACGCCTATTGGCGTCCGAAACATATTGGCTTCCCGGTACTGTAGGCGCCAATTGGTGTCCAAATCAAATTTCGCTTGTTTCGCCCGTTTTTAAATTTTTCAGTATTTTGAATATTTTAATATACTTGCTCAGAAATGCATGTCTAACGAAAAATTTCGCCGTACCCAGTGGACGTCGCGAGTGAATTCGTACCGTACCGTACGGCCAGTGCGTGCCAAAGTCTGCCGTAGTCAAAGGGTTAAATTTTCAATATTGAAAATATAAATATACAGTGATTAATAATTTAATTCGGCGCTCGTCTCTGTGTTGTTCGGCGCTCATCTCTTATAATTTTGAAAGTTGAATAGAGCGATGGTTCTAATCTTAAAAGACATTTATTCGGTGGAATTATAAGAATGTGTGATATTGAGAAAGAATTTTAATTCTTTTGCGGTTCTTGGGTCATTTTTTGTCGAATCGTGTTCCCTCTTCATTAAAAAAGATTTGCTAATTTTGAGAAAAATATGAAGAGACTATTGTTAATACGCAAATTTTCTAGTTTTAATTTTATGCCGAAGATATATTTTTCTCAAAACTAGTAATCACAACAGATTTACAAATAGGGAGAATTTTTTAATACTTTTTCAAACTTTCATTTTATTTTGTACATATTTTGGATGAAAATGCAAATACCGATGCTTTCGTTTTTGCGTATTAGAATCTTGATCCGTTTAAATTTTCTTATTCATTAACGGATAGAAGTAAATTTCAGATTGTTCAATTTGTGTTAACAATGATGTTTATTTAGATAAATTTCTAGAAATTGATCATTTAACAATGTCCTGTTGGATCTATTTTCGCGATCGTCGTGCATAAATCTGCATGTTTATATCTGACTAGAAATGATTCTCGTGTCGTGTCCATCAGTTTTATCTCTAGGTTCAGGTATAATAGTTCGAAGCTTGTACACACACGCTTATTATGTTTATAGCGATCGCATGATGTACTATGACGTAAAAATTGAATATCTTCTCGTTCAATCTCGAGATTCATCTCAAGACATTAATCCTGGAAAACGTTGTGTTCGTCGTTACATTGTCACGAATATTTAAAACGCAAACACATTTCATTAAGCAGATTGTAATACCGAGACATAATTATTTAAAGGACAGAGATTCTATTACTTTATTACAAAACGTAGATTTTCCTACGCTACTGTTTCCACAGTTTACATTCTTTATTAAAGTAATTAACACTGTCGTTTTTTTCTCTCTCTCTTTTTTTT
Source organism: Ctenoplectra terminalis (assembly GCA_019453375.1). NCBI lineage: Eukaryota > Metazoa > Arthropoda > Insecta > Hymenoptera > Apidae > Ctenoplectra > Ctenoplectra terminalis. The sequence goes on from SMSQ01023147.1 coordinate 102,481, forward strand.
ATCGAAAATTGATTTCAATTGCTTGTATCTTAAATCTAAATTATTAACACATTGAGGACCGGTCACGAGATACCTCGTATTTCGTTTCTTTGAATTTACAAAAGTGACAGGTAATTGTAAATAGAAAGTTACGTTTAAAAATGACCACTTCGACTGAAAATTGAGATGAAGATCGATATTTACTGTAAGCGTAAATGTTTTGTAAAAACAGACAAGTAAAAATTTGATTCGAGTGTAACTTCATCTCATAATAAGATTTTCAAAAAAGTCTCTGGTCTTCAATGTGTTAATTCTCATATTGTATTTATAAAAACACGTTAATCGTATAAAAATAGGATAGTGTATCTTTTTAATAAATATAATAAAAATAATAAAAAATTCAATCGTGAATTTAGAAATATACAGGGTGGTCCACGCAACTTGTGCACCTAAAGTGAAATCACTCGTTGGTTATTATGTTTAGGGCTAACGAAGGCCAATACTTTTTTACTCACAATTCGACATTTTTCAATATTTTGGTAAAAAAAAATATAGTATTCTATTTAGAAAAAAACAAAGTCGACTTTCAAATCTGCGAAACGCTTCCACCTATAAAAAAAAATAAATACACTACATAATGTACGTCTTCAAACCATGCAACTTTTGTATGCAAAACTTTTTTCTCTCTCTTTTTTTTTATCGGAAATTGGTTTCAATTGCTTGTATCTTAAATATAAATTATTGTCTCTCATATTGCATTAATAAAAACACGTTAATCGTATAACGATAGGATTCTGTATCTCTTTTACAAATACAATAAAAAATCCAATCGTGCATTTAGAAATATGTATAGAATAAGTTCGGGATAGTTGGACCACTTTTTGGAAAGAAACCATTGCGTTTTTTATTTTTTACATTTTTGTTGTTCCGGGTAAGTAATTTAGAATATCTAATTATTTAAACATAATTATTTACAGGACAGAGATTCTATTATTTTATTATAAAACGTAGGTTTTCCTACACTATTTATTAAAGTAATTAACACTGTTGCTTTTTTCTCTCTCTCTGTTTTTTTTATCGGAAATTGGTTTCAATTGCTTGTATCTTAAATATAAATTATTGTCTCTCATATTGCATTAATAAAAACACGTTAATCGTATAACGATAGGATTCTGTATCTCTTTTACAAATACAATAAAAAATCCAATCGTGCATTTAGAAATATGTATAGAATAAGTTCGGGATAGTTGGACCATTTTTTGGGAAAAAACCATTGCATTGTTGGTTTTTATATTTTTGTTGTTTTGGGGAAATTAAAGCAACGCATAAAGAATTTAGAATATATACGAGTTATACTTGTACGAGTGACATGTTAAAATATTTATTTCGCTTTTTAATAAAAAAATACTAAGATTGCAAATGGACGGTCTCACCCGCATGTTCGAGTTAGAGCGTCCATCTGTTATAAATACCGAAAAATGTAGCTTGTGCAAAATATAATAGAAGAGAAAATTAGTTGATATGCTGCTTTTTCTTCAATCTTCCACGTAAATCACAAATGTTCCTATGCTTAAATCATCCATAATTAAACAACGTCCCAATCTTCGTTTACGGAGGTTTCGAAATAGTGTTTTTAAATTTTACTTTCTAGTATACACGAAACTTGAAATGTAATTTATAATGTAGCACAAGAATAATAATAAGCCGATTTACTTGTTTTATTTTGAAATATTAATACTGGTCGATCTCTCTGGATGCTCGAATTACCTTGGACTTATCCTGATATAAAAATTTAATACATATCATATTCATATAAAATAATGTAAAAATAGAAAGAATAAAAAAATTTGCTTTCAATAAAGTTTGATATAAAATGAGAAAGAAAAATACAGTTGGGTCGCGTGGATGAGTACGGATCGATAGCAGGGTCAAAGCAACGTCCATCGACTTTTGAAGTCGTTCAAATAATTATGATAGGTAGCTCGTTAAATTTAATTCGAACCCTACACGTATTCTATCTTCAATATCCACTGTAATATCCTCCGCCAGCTCGGTTCTATCATGGACGATTAGACTGATACGATAAATGGGTTAGGCACGTTACTCGCTCAAATTCGTCGGCCGAAGATACCACCCCTGGCGCCATGGCGCCGCGATCACCATAGTTGCTGCGTCAGCTTAGCATTGCATCGCTGCAACGGGGATTCGTTAGCATCTCGTAGTCGGTTTTACGAATAGCACTGATAGTTAACCAAGATCTGTACAGCTCGAGCGCTCGTGGGAAATCGCCTTTTGTCCCCCACGGCTTTCTGTTTCGACCCTTGTTGCTGTTTCTTCGCCGTTAACGAGCGTCCTGATAAAACCGTGGCAAGTCTGTACCTGTCGCAGCAGCAATAAATCAAGTACCATCTCTCTGACAGTGGACACCATGTTAAATGAGCTCAATACCCGGTGGATAGATCGAGGGTACCATTTTCACAAAGTGTCGCCGAGATGGAGGTGAACAAAAATTCACCCATTTTTTTTTTTCTTTTTTTTTTGTATTTTCTTTTTCTCGTCATTTTCTGTTCTGGTTACACAGCTTTCTTTGCGAATATCGGTAGAGAAAACCTTCGGTAGGCGTTTCGTGGAGAAGGTTTACGTTGATTTTCTTTTTTGTAGTTGTAGGGTTGTAGTTTTCTGGGTGAGAATTGATAATTATGTAAGGGTAAGAGAGAGAGAGAGAGAGAAAGGGAGAGAAATGGAAGAAACGGAAGACACTGACACTTGTTCGGAAGGTTTATCAGGAATGATCGAACACTGGCAGGTGGGATTACTTGGTTTATTAATAAAAATTACTTAAGTTCAATATTATTATCAATCAATACACTGCTCTCCTCGCTACTCTCTTCCCTTGTGACACTCGTACAACAAATCCTCGCGCCCCGAACATTCACTCGCTTAACCCTTTCGCGACGGCAGCCCCGTCCGCCGAAGTAACATCACTGAACGGAAGCGTGAAAACGCCGGCGACAATAAGGAGAAAGCACAGCCATTTAGGATGCATGTCTGTTTCGTATGTAACGAGTTATCAAGGGTCTCTCTCTCTCTCTCTCTCTCTCTCACACACACTAAGACATTCTCTACCCACATTATTGTTTCCATTTCGCAGTTCATAAAAATCATTCATTTAACATTTTAAGTTCGGGAATTTGATTTCGCTATTCTAGTTAGTGCATAAGCTGCGAAATAGCTGATTTAACCTTTAGCTGTTCTGTAACGTTCATTATACAGTACGTTACATTGATGATTGAGCGGTAACACTGCAATTAATTAATCATAGTTCTCGATGCCTGACGTCCATTTCTCTATTACCAGCCAGACCCCATGAATCATACTTTGAAGTACAAATGTACGGATTACTATATTCAATGCGTCGAAAACAAAAGTATCATGGTATTCATTATATTTGCTGAACCATATTTTATATTCTTTTTAAAGAATTGAATAATTTTTTAACATTCCAAATATATTTAATTTTTTTTTTTTCTCTGAAAATATCTTAAAAGCTGGAAATTTAAATGACAACATAGTTATAAATGTAATATATTTATTCATTTTTTTCTTTTTTAAATTTAAATATATGTTGCGGTTATTTATAGCAACACTATATTACAGTAAACGAAGTAATTATTAATATCTACAATATTGATTTGTAATTAGTAAGATTAGCACTAAATGAAAAATAATTAAATATTTTTTTCATTTATGCAACCTTTCATGTATGAAACATAAAATTAAAGATAAATTATATAATATGAGCATCAAATTAAGAATAAATAACAGATTCAGTATTTTTTAAAAATGTGATAACGTTGGAATCACGTTTTATGTAATGGTACTTTGTAAAACTGCCAAATATAACGCGTATATCCATTTTTTTTTTTTTTTTTTTTTTTCAGTAGAGCATACTCTACATTTCCTATGAGGATATTTCTTTTTGCCACCTGTCAATACCATTAAATAACAAAAAAAAAAATGGAGAACAAAATGTCGTGCAATGCGTTGCTTAGAAAAAAAAAATAAAAGATCTCCCTATTCGGGCCATTCAGCGATTTATTTCAAAATGGAGAGATCTCCCCGTTTGGTCGTTCAGCGACTTATTTCAAAACGAGCAGATCTCCCCACTCGGTTGGCTAAGTGTTAACATCTCAGGCGAAACCGAGACCGGGCGATGCTAGTAAAATCTAAAGAAACAATAATCGTGTTGTTCGGAAAATAATTTACCTAACCAATATTACAAATATTAATACAAAGCGAATTAAAATGAAATAATTTTCAGAAATCTTCTTTCAATCAGTTATCCATTTCACTCTGTTTCAAAATTGACTCGAACATCGCATCGTCATAAAGCGAAGGTACCGCCTGAAAGCAACACGACGCGCAACAGATTCAGCTTTCTGATCAATTCTCACGAGTTTACTCGTGAAAATTGCAGGATCATTCCGAGGATAGAAGAGCAACCGGTCGTAGATGTAATATCGAATGTATAGAATCGTTATGGGAAAACAATAAAGCCATAGTAGCCTCGTAAGCCTGTTATTGCGCAGCTTTCTCGTTTCTTCCTTGTCGGCATCGCGTCCTGTACCTTGGAAATTCATGCAAATAGCGCTGCGAGCTGGTCCAGAGGCGGACTCATCCTCTACGCATTCGGACAAAACGATTTGTCATGCACGGTATTTGAAATAATATCGCGAAAGACGAATACGACACGCGTGGCACGTAAAAGTTTTCCTTGTGTACCAATTGTACCGCACTGCGCAATTGTCCGTTTTTCTGATTTTAAACCTTATCGGTCGCTAGCTTTTTATACATGATTCTCACTAGGTTGCAGTTGTTTTCAGTAAATACGAAGACAAATTTTCAGCATTGTGAGTGTTTGAGCTACTCGTGGTCGATCTGGCGATCGATCGAGCTTGGTCGAATTTGCGCGTGGTGTGCCGACTAAAACTTCTCGAAGGACCACTCCCTTCGCAGGGAGACAAATAACTAGGTTCAATGTTAACTAATTTATTTACAAGTTACTCCTCTTGCGGAGTCTGGTGTTGGTTTGCGTGTGTTTTAAGCGAAGGCTTACTGAATTCTAATCTACAAAACTATTTACAAGGCACACGATGCCTCGGAAGAGGTGCATCGGCGGGGGTGAGGGACACGGATTGGTCAATTACAATTTTCCGAGTGAAACGTTGGAGGTGGTGAATACTACGCGATTGGTGTATACGAAACAAAACTAACGAAACTACGCCTCCAAGTCGACGGTCACTCTCAAGTACCGATAGACCCTTGAGTGACGCGCGCGGGAAATCCGTGTCCCCTTAACAATACCGCAGCAGGTAATAAATTTGGGAGACGCTCCGAAGCTGTTGAAACATGCTAAACTAAACAAGTGTGGGCAAATCTGGCATGCAGCTGATGAAACTAAACAAGCAAAGTGAAAATGCGAAGAGCTAAGGTGCCCGATGGCCTCCCAGATTTATGACCGCTTGTGAATGGAAAAACTAAAGTGGCTAGGCCCACATTTGGCTAAAAAGTATTGGGTTGTTCGGAAAGTAATTTCATTTTTTTTTTGTGAAAATGAAAGACAATTTTCGTATAACGAAGAAATATTTTATTAAATTATATATTGGCCATTCCGGTCCAGCATCTTTCGCCATCTTTCGCGTTGTTATTCGCCGGTTTGCATCAACTAATGCCTTTATCTTGTCTTTATCAGCTTCAACCGGCCTTCCAGAACGTGGTGCATCTTCGACGTCAAAATTTCCGGATCGAATTTTGCAAACCAGTTCTGGCACTGGCGTACCGTCAACGCATCTTCTCCATACACATCGGTTAATTTCTTTCTGGCTTGAACAGCATCTTTACCTTTTCTATAGTAAAAAAGTAAAATATGACGGAAATGCTGCTTATTGCTCTGCATATTTAAAAAGGCGCCAACCAAAAACTACTGCCGAGAATCAAATGGACTTTTTCATACCCAAACCTTGCTATATCAGCTCTTAAAACATATAACGATTATGCGGCTTAAGTGTGAAGTCGGGTGCAAAAAAATACAATTAAATCCTCTATCGAGAAAAAACGAAATTACTTTCCGAACAACCCAATAATAGCGCTGGCGTGAACAGTGAGTAACATTTTTGTCAGAAATGATTTAGTTTTTGAAGGAGCAAGAGGGAGATAAGTTTTTAATGTATTATATTTTTTTATACAATCTCCAACATGAAGAAATGGTTTTCTATCACACGTTTACAGACAGTGAGTTTAAATATGATCCGTCTTGTCATCTCACACGTGCCATACGACCGCAGCGACAAAGTATTGTTGTCACGTCAGAGGTGACTTACGTTCGTTAAGGGTTAATACGCTTGTTCCTTTGTTCAAAGAAACCTTTCAACTGATTGTAACAACGATCTCCATAAATAAAGTTCGTTGCTTAATTCTCTATAATTCGATTTCACTTTGCTTGTCGGAAAAAAATTACGATTAATCAGTCTCTTACTTTGATTAAAAAGAGTTTTTGTCAATAATTCGTATAAATGGACGATCTGGTATCGGTATAGCGATATAGTAATCGAATTTACTAGTACGGTGATGAATGAATGAAATAAAATTTTTTAAATATTGATACACGAGTGTGAAACTTCTAACAAGGGTCGTTCGGTAAACCGAAAATTGAAAAAAATTTGAAACTGCTGGTTTATAAAGGACTTTAAATTAAATACCACGCTATTTTTTATTTATCTGCTGATATTCGGGTTTTCAGGGTGAAAACAGCCCTTAAAATTTCCGGTGTGCTTTCCTATTTTCCTTTATATCTTGAAAACTATAACAGATATGAACAAATTTTTAGATTGAGAATTTAATGGTTTCCTGTGCCCTAAAAAGCTGTGTAACGCAATGGCGGAAGTTCGAGATACACTTGCCAGTAAAATTATTAAAGTACTGCGTTACGGGATAGTTTTCGTATACGTACTTGTGATTGCAATAAAATTTTGCACATTTTTTGACCGGACAAGAAAATGAAAAGTTTCAAAAATAAGGGTGGTATTTATAAAGTATGGGTTTCGTTTCTGTTTGAATAATAAATGTTTAACAATTTTATTACACAGTTTTTTAAAGCATAGGAAACCATTAAATTCTCAATTTAAAAATTTGTTGACATCTGTTATAGTTTTCAAGATACATAGGAAAATAGGAAAGCTTACCGGAAACCGTGTTTTCACCCTGAGAAACTAAATATCAGCAGATAAAAAAATAGTGTGATATTTAGTTCGAGGTCCTCTACAAATTAATAAAGTTTAAAATTTTTTTAAATTGTCGGGTTACCAAACGTCCCTTGAATGTCACATGGTGCAATAAATGATTAACCCTCGTTCCTCCCTTGTGTCAATTCGGGACATTTTTCTCTCAACGTATGTTGCGATAAATAATGAAAAATATTGCTTTATTATTTGTGAACGACGGAAGCAATTTTACGCATGAATATACTAAAACTTACTTTCTTTTTTTTTTCTTTTCAATAAAAGAATTTTCTAATTCAATCCTGTTCTATGATTCATTCGACCTGAAATGAAATTTACTTTTTCATAAATAGTATGCTTTTAAATATTCCTTTATCTAATTTAGTGCATTTAATTTATGCGTCTAAAATATTTTTAAATTTAACCCTCTATGGGACCGTGTGACTTAAAAGTTAGAAACTGATGTATCTATATTTTAAAAAATTAATTTTCTTTAGTTATCACTGTACTATTCAATTTTATTACTATATTAGTGTAGTGACACCACGATCCATTTACAGTAATTATTAGTTAAAACGTTTTCAAATGAAAGTGAAAAACTGTAATCAATCGTAATTTTTTTTTCGATAAGCAGACAAAATTCGGGCTAGTAGAGGGTTAAAAAAAATGATTTTACGAGATATTAATGTGTAGTGTAAACGAAGAGAACGAGATTTATTATTTATGTACCTTTTCGCTATATTCATTTTTTACCATTATATCGATTTAACACCAAGAGATAAATTAAATTGTAAAAACGAGGAGCGATTGAGGGGTAATTTTATTGCCTTGTTCTACATTAATTTCGCTTACTATACGCGATTGAAACAGGAATAACAATGTACAAATGTGACGTTACGTGGTCCTTTTATTACTTCCTGCACGAGTAGTTCTTCGTGAAGATTATAATTAAGAAATGTAGTGTGTATGAGTTTCGAAGTACGTTTAATCATTTTAATAAGTTTGCGCTTCTCTTTTGCCTTATCTTCGTGGTTAAAGAGAATTATAGGAGTAATTTCCTGTAATTCTATTGATGATCAACGGTGCGGATTAATCGTTCGCTACGTATCATAATAGAAATTAATTGCTTTGTGAATCCTATTAAAACTAAAATTATATTTTTATTACCTTTACCTGGAATTTATTATTAAGTAACAATCAGAGGGACAAAACTGTTCTTTTTGTTTGAAGATAACCGCTTTCGACTGTCAAAAAGGTTGCATTTGAATACATGCTTAAACACCGGCGTGAAGAAGTTGCTTCTTAAGTAAAAATTAGCATAAGTCTGCATCGTACAAAAGATTCGGTTTTTTCAGTTTCTTGCGAAACAGTGGTTATTGACAGATGTTTCTTTTTTATGTTCCAGGTACGTGTTGCAAATCTTCTTGGAATCATTAGCATAATTGAGTCAGCATTTAAGGTACTTGAAACATTCGTTACAAGGTGAGATTTCTTTCCTATTATTCGTATTTTTGAACAACGTTCGCGTGGCATTTGCAAAATGTTCACGATTGTACTCAAGAAAAGGTAATTCCATGGAAACTGTTGCATTGATGCATCAGGTTGTGCAATTTTTGCAACATTTACATGTACAGAGTGTGTCGAGGTTGTATTAGCAGAAACGCGTTTTAAAATTTTGCATCGCAGAATTATTAACACTAGAATTACCAAATTAATCGAAACGACTAATCGATATAAGAAAAATTTATTATATGAAAATTTTGCATCGCAAAAATGCGATTTAGGAAAGCGTTTTAAAATTTTGCATCGCAGAAATATTAACACTAGAATTACCAAATTAATCGAAACGACTAATCGATATAAGGAAAATTTATTATATGAAAATTTTGCATCGCAGAAATGCGATTTAGAAAAGCGTTTTAAAATTTTGCATCGCAGAATTATTAACACTAGAATTACCAAATTCATCAAAACGACTAATCGATGTAAGGAAAATTTTCATATAATAAATTTTCCTGTAACGCGAATTCCTACAACGCGAATCTTTTTATGTAACACGATTCTCGTACAACGGGATATTCAACAAAACGCGGAAGTTTCTTTTCACAAAAACATTTTATTATGTTAATAAGTAAAACATGAAAAACAAAATTGGACACGACGATGGTCATCCCATGTTATTAATATTATAAGGAAAATTTTCGTGCAGCACGAATTCATGCGACGCGTAACGTATTAACCGCGTTATACGCGAGTATATAATTATTTATTAATTATGTAAAAATGAAAGAATGTTAAAGTTATATGAATTAGTTGAAAGTATTCATTTTACAGAAAAATAAAGTTATATAATTCGCTTGAAGAAGAATATTATTTATAATATTTGTGGACGGATTAAAATTTTCAAATCTATTTATCTGTACCGTTAAATCATTTTCTATATGAATTTTAGTTATAGAACTGTCTTCGTGATTTTTTACAGAAATTTTATAAATCTTCCGCGGTACATATTTGAGAATTTTCTGTTAAAAACATGGATAAAATTTGTGTTTCCTTCGAATTACATTTTTATACTCTTTGTTTTGATTTTTCTGGTACAAATAAGTACGCTTTGATTACTGGTAATTCTAGCGTTAATCATCTGTAACAATAATTTCACGTCCATAGAAAACGGTAAATCGGTTACGCTCGTTATAATTGTAAATGTTTTACGAACCGTTAATCTCAACCTTTTGAATTCTGATATTTTCTTCGATATATGCCAAAAATGCGGAGTAAATTGTTAATTTTTTGGGTAGAAAAATAAACAGTAGTCGCATACTTAACATATTCGCGCAAGCATGTACCATCGGCGGTATAACTCCCAATAAAGGGCCGCGCGTACCATCGGTGTCGCACAGCTTATTTAAAAAAAGAAAATAGAGATTCATTTATTTTTATTGGTTTTTTATTCTTTTTATCCATCTATCAGAAATAAACAAGATTACATAAGATAAAATAATACAATAAGAATTAAATAAGATCAGAAATAAACAAGATTATTTTTATAACTAAGAACGGCTTTGTTATTTTTTATAACAAAGAAATGCAAAAAACAGCGTTTTATTTAAATTTATTACAAATAATCCTAACAAGTGTAGAGATTTTTTAATTTCTCATTACAAGAATGGTTTGTACTTCTGAAGCAAGGATTCATATATATATTTTCACCGCTCGATCAGTTAAGAATCTACCGATACGCAAAAATTCTTCGTCTCGTAAGCGAAAAGTGTATCGATGTAACGAACATGAGCCTGTCGATTGCTAATTGACAACGTTCGAGAACGTAGACGGACGAGCAGAACTCGTGTTACAAATTAGCGAGTCGAGTTACGATCCGGTCGAACCTTTAATTGGCGATAAAACACGTAAGACTTCGTTTTTCCTTTGCACGGAAAGGTGACACGGCCCATGTACCTGCGCAATGAGACCTGACGACATACTTCTAGCTTGTTACATCCTCTTTGTCATACTGTATACACTTTCTTCCACTTTCGACAGACGATCGGAGGAGACCGTCGCTTCCGGTGCTCGTTTATCCTGTTTCGTGCTCGATATTTGAAAATATGAGGAAGATCATTTGTTCTTTTATTAACCGTTTGAGTCCGGCGAAGCGCTATCGCGCCTCACTTGGCGTATGCCAAAAATACGGCGCAGCGCGATAGCGCTTTTCTTGTTTTGTATCGAGAATCCGAAGACGCTGCTGTTGGTTAGTATACTTTACGCATTTATTGAGAGCAGTTGTAGTGATATCAGTGTAGGGATTTTAGATTGCAGACGGGTGTCTCCATAAATACTCAATCATGGACACTGTCTTATGAACAATAACGATTTATTAACGAATAGCTATACTCGATGATACAATGTTCGCTCTCTAATTCTTCTCTAGACTCTCCTTTACTCAACTCTGACTACTCTCCGACTCATCTTCGACTCACCCTCCACGCATTTTCTCCATTCATTTATTCCCTCATTCTCTCTTCTTCTATTCTCAATCTCTTTCACTCTGCTCAGACATTCCCAGAAACTCTTCGGTCACACGATATTCCCTGTCACTCGGTCCAAATACTCTTTTCTCGCAGCTCTATCGCTCGGCCCAAACACTCGTCTCTCACACTTCGATCACACTGTCCCAAACACTCTTTATTCACATATCTATCACTCCAGAATAAACATTCTTACCTCAGTCTTACCATTCCCACATCAGTAGCAGTTTTTATTCATTTAACTTAGTTGTTGATCAAAATTACTTCTTACTTAACAATTAGTGTTAATTATAACCATTTTCATTGTTTCCCCCAAAAAATACTACGTATTTCATCCCGGACTTTTAACATTTCCCGGACTTTGCACAATTCTCTCGCACTCAAACGGTTAACACCATAAGCGTTATGTCAGTCCTTGTGGACTGACTCTGTACTTTTCGTTTAGATGTCGTAGGTTTCTCACAGTCAACAGTTATGATTTAAAAAAAATAATGTTACAGTTCAGTAATGGGCGTTATTAACCCCTTGCGCTACCATTTAACCGAACAAAATTCGGGTCATAAGTGTAGCGGCAGATGCTCGCTGAATGGAATGCTAAGATTGTTTAGGTTTTAGCTCTTATCTTCGTTAGCCGTTTTCTAGAAATTTGTCACCACGAGTCTCGCTTGGAATATTAATGTTTGGCTCGAAATTGTGACCACGAGTCTCACTTGTATTAGGTTGGAAACTATGAAACGGGCGTTTTTTGTTTAGTCTGTCTTCAGCTATGTTCAATTTTTTCACTTTATTTATTGCACGCAAATGTTTTAACACAGCTGTACGACTGGTTCCTAGTTTAGACCCAAGAGTTCGACTAGTTGTGCGTGGATCGGATTCCACAATCGTCCTTAATTCCTTGTTATCAATATGGACCGGTGGTCTTCCTCGAGACTCATTCGCGATACTCAAATTGCCAGAACGAAATTTTTCGAACCAATATCGAGCATTTTTTTCATCGGTGGATCCATCTCCGAATTAATATTTCGCCTGATTAATATTTCTCGAAGCTTGAGCCGCGGTATGATTTAATTTAAATTCGTACAAGAAGAGTAGATGTAAATCGCGTTTCGTTTCCATCTGGTTTAGGATAAAAATAAAATATAAATGGGATACAAACGCGAAAAAATTTTACAAAATGAGTAAGAAGAATACCTTTAAGCTTTATAAATAAAAATATCGAGCGCACGTTACAATGTATCTCTCTCAGTCGCAGCTCAACATAGACTAAACAAAAAACGCCCGTTTCATAGTTTCCAACCTAATAATATTCATGTTTGGCTCGAAATTGTGACCACGAGTCTCACTTGTAACATTAACGTTTGGCTCGAAATTGTGACCACGAGTCTCACTTGTAACATTAACGTTTGACTCGAAATTGTGACCACGAGTCTCGCTTGTAATATTAACGTTTGGCTCGAAATTGTCACTACGAGTCTCACTTGTAATAGTCATGTTTGGCTCGAAATTGTGACCACGAGTCTCACTCGTGATCTTGAGTTGACACATGTTACGAAGTTGACACACGACGATTATTATGAAATTTTGATATGATATAGATCTCGAGAAAATGTTAAACACGTATTTCTTTTTTATATCGGCTATGGTAAGATATTAATATTTGCATTAATTTTTAGTGGTAACTGTATTGACCATTCTTTTCTATGATTTTTTCTTATCTATCAAGTAGTTTCTGGATTCCTTCTATAGAATTTGAGATGCTTTTACCTAAAAATCTTTTTCAATGCTTATTTTTAGTGTCCATTATTGTAGAATTTTTGTTGTCAATTAAAAAATGTTATAATAATTGGAATAAGTAGTAATTGGTTGTGGCGAACGTGGTGCGAGTTTCCAATTTTTATTTTTAGTTTTTAAACGCTGTATTACACACGGCAAAGACGTCCTTAGAAAAAATCCAAAACATCCAACATTTTTTGAAAAATAAAGAATCAAATTACTTAACAGATGTGAAAAGATCGTGAAAAGTAACGGTCGATGTATCGATGATTAAAAATAAATGTATGTCTTAATATTTGGTAATAAAAATTAGTGTCGAGGAACGACATCACTTACGGGATAACCTAATAGATCACGATTTAAAGTTTAAATTAAGATCACTTTTAATCGCAATCTTTCATACGTGATCACTTACTATTTTTACCTTTTCGAGATACGAAGTACAAAATACGAGAAATTTCAATGTGTTAACAGTGTCGGGAATTCAGCACAATTGTTATTTTTCTCCAATTAAATATTCTTACGTAACTTTTTCAACGAAACCTGAAATTCTTTGTCAAAACGTTTACCTTTCTCCGAGCACGGAACGTGTTAATACTCTAGAAAAAATATTAAACAATTAATACTACAGCATTTTCATGAAACGTACGATTCGTAAAACACGAAGAACCATTAAAATACTCGTTACTCTCTCGTGGACAATCCCCTAATTGCTTCGAAACATCGTGCAACGAGTACACTAACGGTGTTCGGTTTTTGCGTGCACGCCCGCACAGAAAGAGACACGCGTGTCCCGCATTTGTTTACAGGGCCTCGGTTTCCTTTTATCGACAGCCAGACTGTCCGCTTTCACGAATGTGCAGTAACTTTCCACAAATAGAACAGTTGACCGACAGCCTGACAGCTTGGTCGTATACCAAGAGATAGTCTCCATTCTCCATGGCGATTTGCCTCGATTGTTTCTTAATTGGATTTTTAAAATTGCCAAATTAGTGGCCAATCATTATTATCGTTATTATTACTGTTGCAATTTATTCGTACAAAATAGAGATTATAAAACGGGTTCAACAAGTAGTAATATTCATACAGGGTGTCCCAAAAGATCTATAAGTGATGTCATGATTCCTGTGATGGTTTCAAGCAACTTTTCCCCCTGTGAAAATGTCAAGATCAGCTTTGTTAACGAGTTATTAACGAAAAACACTGACCAATCGCAAAGCGAGTAAGACAGCTGGCCGGAAAAAATTACTATCGCTTGTAAAAGTACTTGCTTTTATTCATTTTACAAATATCCTTTTTCCTCTGATAAAGGAAGCATAAATTTTTAATTTTGTAAATCATCATGGTATGATATCTTTGGAAATTGAGGAGCGCTAATGGTTAAATCACATTAAATAAAGATACGACTTTTCTTTGCAATTCTTTAGAATTTTCTTCTTAAATTCTTAATTATTTTGCCACCAAATGTTTTTGAATTAGTATCGCACCACACAGCTTAACCCTGTATAGCCCGAATTTTGTCTGCTTATTGGAGAAAAAATTACGATTGATCACAGTTTTTCACTTTAATTTGAAAATGTTTTAACTAATAATTATTGTAGATGTATCGTGGAGTCGCTACAGTAATACAGTAATCAAATTTAATAGCGCAGTGATAACTAAAGAAAATTAATTTTTTAAAATATAGATACATCAGTTTGTAACTTTTAAGTCCTACGGTCCCATAAAGAGTTAACGTAAAGTCGAGCACAATCGGCGTGGAGTTTAACACTAGAAATACCGACGATTAAAGTATACTTATTTCTACCGAAAAAATCATAACGAAAGGTATATAAAAAAATACGCAATGCAAGGGAAATAAAGGTTTGTCTACATTTTTAACAGAAAATCACGGAAAATTGCCTCTGGGTTGCCATAGTGAATTTATAAAATTTCTGTAAAAAATTACGAATGGGTCATTTTGACCACTTTAGTAGTTCTAGTGTTAACGTGTTAAAGGGACTTAGAGACCTTTTGGGACACCCTGTATAGGGTTCGCGGTTTGATCATTTAAAGTTTGAGTTAAGAAAATGGTTTTTAAATGTAATCTTTCATACGTCATCGTTCACTATTTTTACCTTTTCAACATATGAAATATAAAATACGAGAAATTTCGTTACCCGTCCGGTAATGTGTTAACTTATATTACGTTCAGTTCATTTTCGAAACATAGAATTCTTCGCTTAATGTATTAGGTGTCGGAAAAAGTTGGTGCGTATTTATGGTACAAAATTGACGGAGTCCGAATTTTCTTCAAATGTGATTTTATTTAATAAAGTAATCATTATTTCTGTAGCTCTTCTCCGATGTTTTTTAAACTTACACATTCGATCGGTATAAAAATCTCGAGTTCTGATTGCGAAAAACAAATTAACCGCTGTTTCGATCTCGTTATCGTTTTCAATTTTTACAAGCTCGGAATAAACTCCAACCAATTTGTTATGCTCTCTTTTTAATAACAGAAAGATCTTTACAAACACTACAAATGCGTTCCGTTGTATTTCTTGCTTTCCAAAGATAAATTCATAAAACACGAGAGCATGAATTTTTAACATTTCGCTTACCATCTTTAACTTTGGATAGATAACGGAACATTGAAACAAACGAAGAATTGAAATAGTGCACACCGACTAAATGGACAAAATCTTCTAATGATACCATCGTTATTATATCATCGCTGCAAAATATTACAAGAAATTAAATTTGAATTTAACCCTGGCGAAAAACCGCACCAACTTTCTCTGGCATCTGATGAAAGTGCATAATTCATAATAAATGTTAGCAGTGTTAGGATAATCTTGTTTACAAACCATGTATCATTAGAACGAAAAAGGTTTATCTCGTGTGTGCAGCACCGTTGGTTTCTTATATCTTTCCAGGCAGGTGGAAAAGCTCGACAGAATCGTTCATTTGTCATCGTCACGCTGTGTGAATGAATTTTCCATTCCTCGAAGCTTTTCTAAGGCGAGATAGGTTCCTCCGCGAGTCTCGGATACATCCGAGGCTCGTCATTGATCATAATTGCGAAAATAGCGTAGATTTATCAACATAATATCGGTTGTAATTATGCCATTAAGATTCTTATTAATTCGCAATTTAATTATTCATCCATGTACGAGGCTGCTTTAAGTAAAAATTGTTAGCGATTATAAATAAAGGTAAAGTTGATATTAAAAAGGGGATACGGATTAAAAAAAAAAAACGATAAAAATGAATGAAATATACACGTTCATCTATTTCCTGGAATTTCTTTTCGACTACAAATAATTTTTATTTGCTCTTTCGAAAATCGGAGCAAATATTGAACCGATATATACAGCTATACGGTATCAATAAAATATATAAAAATAACATTTCGGTGTATAAATAACAATTGGAAAATTGGAATCAAACTGTCGAAGAAAAATAAAACAAATTTCTCTTAAACTCTCGTACCTTCCTCCATTGAAAATTCACCTATTTTCTTTTTCTAGTTATTATAAAATGTTTGATTTCTTTCTGATTGTACTCAGATTTCACGTATTTGTTTAAAATATGGTCATGAATCTAAAAACAACTTGTTGAAAATTTCCATAAGCTATTAATATTAGACGACTGTTTCGTAATTTTTTATAACAATTTCACAAACTTGCAGAACTACATTTTTTGAGAATTTTCCATAATTTTCTATGCAAAGTGTGCTTAAATGTTTGTTTCCCTTTATACATTTTTTTCAAAAACTGGTCATTTTTAATTTTTTATTACAAATTTATATACTTCAATCTAAGTAATAATAGTTTAAACACTAATAGCAGCTAATACTTTTAACACAAAAATTACCAAAGCGGTCAACTGGATAATAATTATTCATAAAAGTTCTACAAATTTTTAACGGTGCATTTTTCAGTATTTTCCATGATTTTTTCTCTAAAATATATATTTAAAGATTTATTTCTCTTGCGGTATGTATTTTTTCAAATATCTATTATTGCGATTTCATTGGTAGAAATAGGTGTACTTTAATTATCAGTAGTTTTAGTGTTAATAAAAAACAAACATCGTTATAACTATTTCCGAGGAATGTATTAGGTTTTAAGAGTTTTTCTAATCTAGTATGTCTAAATCATTAGCATGTGGATTTTCATGCACTCATGGAAAATTTAAATGCACCACAATGCACATAATGAACAAAAATATATAAATAAACCCAAAATATATTAATAAATCCAAAATACATAAATAAACCCAGAATATATTAATAAATCCAAGATATATAAATAAACCCAAAATATTTGAATTCTTAAGAATATATTAGATTATCCCAAAAGTTTCTTTCGTTTTATTAATAAGTAATGAATCCATTATATTTTACGTTTTTCAATATATTATTATTTTATATAGGATTCATTTTGCAGTATTTTTTCCCCTCATCTCTCGTTTAACAAACAAGGCAGAATGTTTATTTAAATATGTCTATACGAAACCACTGCGTGAAGATAACGGAAGGAACTTTCGGGACAACCTAATATAAGTGTTAGAAAACGGGTTGAAGGGTTAATCGTTTGAGTCCCAAGCAGCGCGATCGCGCTGTTCAGATTTTGTGTCGAAAAATCCTAGTACATTTCGAGCGCTGTGGACAACTGACGGTGCAGTCACCGATTGTCGAAGTAGCGCGCTCAGATTTACTGACGCACGTGCATCGCACAGCTCCCTTTTTAAATGTAAATAATAGAAATAAAACATTTTGTATTTCATTGTTATCTTGTCAATAATTTTTATCGAACAAAACTTGAAACATTTATAAACTTACAGTACGCGTATATAATAATACAGATGTATTTCATAAAATAACGAATTACAAATTAAAAATATTTTTTGTGTTACGAACAATTTAAATGGAGAATAACACTTATCATTTTTTTCTTCCCAATGGATTAAGTCAAGCACTATCGCGCCGCCTGGGTCTTTTCGTACTCGTTTAGGGAAAGCGCGGTTGCGCTGTTAACAAATAAGGCTGAATGTTTATTTAAATATGTCTAAACGAAACCACTGCGTGAAGATAACAGAAGGAACTTTCGGGACAACGGGTTAAAGGGTTGAAGGAACCGAACACTAAAACCTAAACAAGAAACAAATTTTCATCGAAAAATAGAAAACCAGTGTCACGGTTTTATCCGCCAAATCCATCCGACTATCCAGCCTTGTTCCTCGCGATCGAATTTTCGTTGATCCACGTGGATTTATCGAGGTTACCTCGCAGCCGCGTGCGTCAGCCTCCGTACGATATTTACCGAGTACGTCGATCGCATAACCGGTATGAATCATTCAAGTATCGACCGTGTAAATATCGAAGAAACGAGTGATGGTTTACAAGAAAAGGGCTTATAGTCAATAATGTTTCCGATAAAAGTGAATTACGATTGGTTGGACGACCTATATTCGTAGGAGGAAACGTAAACGGAGAACAGAAATTTTTCAGATTATAGCTCGGCCACGTTTCGTGACGGCGATCCTTTACGAGGATGGTCAGTTCGGATTTGACCAGTCATTAGCCTAATTAATCGGTAGTGGGCAGTTGGTTGTTCAGGGAGTCGCTTGCCGTCAGTCGTTTCCTCGTTCTTGTGAAATCTCTTTTTTTTCTCTCTCTTTTATTTTGTAATGGATCCCACGTGTTGCGTACGCCACCCACGCATTCTGGTGAATTATTTACTATGTCAGTGTGCCTTTTATGAGCCACATTTTTTATGTAGGTTGTTGGCTCGTGATTTATGGTTTGATACCGGAAGGACTGGTCGGGTCTAAATGATCCATTAACGAATCGGCAAAGTTATTGGTGTCATTAATATGATTGTTTCCAAGGTTTTTATTTTAAGGAAATTGGTGTTTTTTTTCTGGTTGGAGTAACAGTGGATTAATTTTTGGCTGGGATTGTTTTTAACGGTAGAATTATTGGAGGTTAATTTTAAGTAGTTAGTAGTTTTAAGTAATTAAAAGATTACTTATTGTTAATTTTTATTAATATAAATACTGTATAAAAATTTAGGTATTTTGTATAATGAATTATCGTGTAGTGTTTTTAAATGAAAATAAAATTAATTTAATGTAAGATAAATACAGTATATAATTTATAAATGAAAATAAAATTAATTTAATATAAGATAAATACAGTATAAAAATTGAGGTACTTTGTATATTGAGTTATGGTGTAGTGTTTATAAATGAAAATAAAATTAATTTAATATAAGATAAATACAGTATAAAAATTTAGGTAGTTTGCATAATGAATTATCGTGTACTGTTTATAAATGAAATTAAAATAAATTTAATATAAGATAAATGCAGTATATAATTTATAAGTGAAAATAAAATAAATTTAATATAAGATAAATACAATATAAAAATTGAGGTACTTTGCATAATGAGTTATCGTGTAGTGTTTATAAATGAAAATAAAATAAATTTAATATAAGATAAATACAGTATATAATTTATAAATGAAATTAAAATTGTTTATAAATGAAAATAAAATAAATTTAATACAAGATAAATACGGTATAAAAATTTAGGTACTTTGTATAATGAATTATCGTGTAGCGTTTATAAATAAAAATAAAAATAAAAATTATTCTCTGCTATAGAGAACCTACATATACATTTTTAGCAAATGATCACTTAAATTCTGAGGTCTTAAAATCTTTCGTAGCGAAAGGGTTAATGAATTATAATGTTTCAAAAGTCGGTAAATTTTTGTAATTAATTTCACGTGAAAAATAATTATTTCTATATTTATTAGCTTTTCGTACAACTTTTGTAACGAAGCTTTATTTCTCCACCGAATAAAAAAACGGTATTTGTCTTTTCTCAGAACTCATTAGAGATAAGTAAGGTCAGACCGGAATAATGTTCAAATGAAATATCGAATGGATCATAATTGTTGGGTTACTTCAATTGCTTTATAACAACTGTCACGCGAAGATCGCATTGCTTTCGAAAAACACACAGAAATTTATAAAACCTGTCAGCTCACCCAATCGCAATATCTAATATACAAAATGTCGATTAAATTCAGGAACAGTCTTTGAATCTTCAAAAATATCACAATCCCTGAACTAAGAAATTCAATTCACTTAACCCTTTAACTGCGAGTGTGGTTTATAAACCACGTACTAAAATTATAGCCAGAGGCGGGTGTGGTATATAAACATGTTAATTTTTGCTAATATCAAATAGCGGCTGTGACTTATCTACCACTGAAATAAAAATAAAATAAATACGATAAAAAAAGTCTTTTAACCCATTGCCGCACACTTTTTATTTCGAAGTGGCGCTCAGAAACACACTTTTTTTTTCAATTGTTTATGTCTACCAGATGTAATTGAGTGTAACTTGTATATTTGGAAGTGATATGCTACCTGGCATGCTATACGTTCTTTGTTCGATGGATTACTTAACCAAGAACAAGTGTACAAACGCTGTACTTTTTTTAATAATTAAAATTTGCATGACGTCTATAGCCGTCATTTGCCTACATATCGACAAAAATTTGACGGCTATAGCCGTCATTTGCGGCAATGGGTTAAAATAGAATATCACTTCGGTAATATAAAATTTATGTGGTTTATAAACTGCACTCGCAGTTAAAGGGTTAAGGAAGAACACCGCTGTGACGGCGGTAAAACTAAACCTTTTTTAACCCTCTATAGAATTTTGTTTGCTTATTTGTTGACATTATAATTTGGCAGAAATAATATTATATATATGTTAATAATATATTTATTGTTAAGTACAAAATTGGTTTGTATTATCTTTATATAGATGTGGATATTTATTCTGTATATTAACACCGATGAGAGTGGATGTAACCTTTTCTTTTTGTTGTATTACACTTAATGGCGGAGAACAGAATCGTAAGAACAGAGTAATCGTAATAAGTTGCCCTTCTTTGTGTTTTTCACGGGATTGTGCAACAAACCCATCTAGCGTATAGTTAGTCTATTAATTTACTATTCATAGAAATGAATTCCAACATTATTGGAGAAAAAGTTTCGATTGTTTACAGGTTTTCACTTTGATTTGAAAATGTTTTAACTAATAATCACTGTAGATGGATCGTGGTATCACTGCAGTAACACAGTAATCAAATTTAATACTGCAGTGATAACTAAACAAAATTAATTTTTTAAAATATAGATGCATCAGTTTGTAACTTTTAAGTCACACGGCGCCATAGAGAGTTAAGCTCTGCGTCAAAACACAAATTCTTTTACTTCAACATCCCCCATATTCACCCTATTCGGTTCTCTGCGACTATTTTCTATTCTAAGCTGCATTTGGCGATGAAAGAAAACCGCTTTGCATTAATTGAAGATTTTCAACGAACTGTAACTTTTAAGTCACACGGTCCCATAGAGGGTTAAGAATTTATTTATTTCTTTTTTTCAACAAAATTTATAATTTTAATGCAAAGTTTTTATTACTTACTCTTAGTGTCATGTCTTAAGAGATCGTATAAAAAATATGAATACAAAAACATGCATAAATTTCAATTGACGATTAATTGTTTAAACCCCCTTACAGAAAAGCATCGGTCGCTGGCGGGATGTATAATTTTGGAATGGTAGCTCGGAAATAACATTTGAAACAATTTATACAAACTGTACGACTGTGGTTTCCGTTGTACGCACGGATTTTCAAAATAAATTATTTTTGTAAAGTTGGCGAGCTTTTGAAAAAAAAAGTTTGCGAAAATCCACAAAGGAGCTAGTTCTTCGAGCGTATTTAACAAAAATTCGCTTCGGGTACTTCGTTTTGAAAACCCTGATTAAATTTCAAATAGTCGGATAAAAATCGGCGAAGCTATGGTGTCGGTCAGCGAAAAAAATGTAATTTCGAGAAAAACGCGTTTGAGGTTTGACTTTTTGTTG
>SMSQ01023149.1:3671-14406 GCA_019453375.1 Ctenoplectra terminalis
GATATCATTTTTTTGATTGATTTAGTTTATTTGAATTTTCATTTACTTAATACAAGAGAACATTTTCGTGTAAGGTTGAACATTCTCTGTGAAATTGGTTATCAATTCGTGAACTCCTCCAGTATACGCGTCATTGCAGCTGGATTATCTTTAGGTACCTGTGCAACGAAATCATTTTCATAATCAAATAATGCGACTTTTAAATTTACACAGAAATTCAATCAATCATTTCGTCGCCCAATCTAATTGGTCACTCATGTTTCGAGTTGTATTTTACACGTTTACTGTGGCAACTTTTTTGCAAGATTTTCCTATTTGACGAAAAACGAAATGTCCCGCAGCGCAGTGAACGTGTTAATTAAATAATATTGTATTTATATTGTTAAGCGCTCATTTACCATATGTCCGGCTCTGTCGATCCAATACATGCAGAATTTTCCATAACGTTTCGCGTAGCCTTCAATGCCGTTCTTCACCACCATGGGAACCCTGTTGGAGTTGTGCCAAGAAGTGGCGTTCGCCCATTTCATCTTCTCAACCCAACGAAGAGTGCCTGAAATGTTGTATCGATAGAAAATTATAGTTCACAAAAGCAGTGGGAAACGATTGCAATGTTACTGCGTGTTTTATTAGCATCTCTTATAAAGAGACATCGTATAAAAATCTTTTTATAATTTTTTTTTTTACTATTCTTATTAATCTATAAGAGATAAAAAAATATTGAATGTATAGAAAGAAATGTAATATACGTAGATAAATTATAAGAATTATTTCTTATTGATTTATAAGAGATTAAAAAAATATTGAATGTATAGAAAAGAAAATATAATATATGTAGTTAAATTATAAGAATTATTTCTTATTAATCTATAAGAAATTTAAAAAATATTGAACGCATAAAAAAACTTTTCCTACGCCTTGTAGCTTGTCTTAGAAACTACCATGCTTTAAAAGATTATAAAAAAAAAGAACAATTACATTTTACGGTTGTACATTAATTTACTTAATTTTACTTAAAATAAACAGAAGTTTACGCGTGACAACATTGAAAACGAATCGAGTTCGAAGGGTTAAAATTAAAAAGAAAAATGAAGGAAGCACACCTGGAGTATCAACGATAAGGTCCATGTGTCCACTGATCACCGCCACTTTAAGACTGGTTTCGTTCAACAAATTCTCGACTGGAAAATAAAATAGTTAAAATTAATCGATACAATTTCCAACGTTCTATAATTCACACTTTAGACAATACCTATATTGATAACAGGTTTCATGAAATCCGTTTGCAACTTGCTAAACACCATGTTAGACTGAGAGCCATGGTTGACGGAAAGTTGGAGAGCTTTTCTCACAGGTCCGTTCATCAAGCTGGCCAAACTAGCGTCACTGTACACCGCGTACTCTAATACATTTAAATAACACCATAAAAATCATCTATTTGAATAATCTATAGGGTAGGCGAATCGGATGAAAATAAGAATTGAGTCGAAAAAATTTTTAAGTTCAACACCCCTACTAATAATTAATAATGTAAATATAATAATTATGACAGCATACTTTTTTAAAAAATATAGTAGAACTTAATAAATTATTAAGAATTTAATGATAAATGTAATAAGAAATTGATAAATTGATGAGAATTTAATAATTTAATAAGAATTTAACGATAAATGTAGTAAGAAATTAATAAATTGATAAGAACTTAATAATTTAATAAGAAATTAATAAGTTGATAAGAATTTAACGATAAATGTAATAAGAAACTAATTAATTGATAAGAACTTAATAATTTAATAAGAAATTAATAAATTGATAAGAATTTAATGCTAAATATAATAAGAAACTAATCAATTAATAAGAATTTAATGCTAAATATAATAAGAAACTAATCACCATATTTTAGAACACGTATAAAAAGAGATACGCTCAAATCTGAATCTAATAAAGTTCAAAATAACAAACTCGCGTAAATCGCACAGACCCGAACACAACAAGAGAGTAGAAACAATTTTTTTTTATTAATATTCAAATTAAATGGATATTAATAACGAATCGATAATAAAAAGTTAACTTTCTAAATTTTTATTATTATCTTTTCATTACGAAAGAAAAAATACGCAAAATAAAATTTTACCTCGAGCAAACGTAGGATTCGACGAAAGATTTTCCTTAAGGTAGTAGCGATTGTCAGAAGGGTTCATTTTCGTCAGAATGTTATAGAAATCGATATTGTCGGTGACTTGCAAAATTATTGATTCCGTGTAGCTCCACAACCTGGTTGCCAGGTCCCATTTCCCTTGCTCCACGGCTTGTTTCGTCATCTGAGCTGCTTTGTCGACCTTTTCGTAGCCTTTGGTGTCTACCATTCCCTATGAAAATATTTCTTTTCAGTGTAACGTTACAGGGTGTAAAAATACAACTGAGGATACAACTAAGGTTGTCGAACATCGTTTTCGTACCGTGGCAAGTAAAAAGGGCGCCCAAGTCATCACGGAGTCAATGGGAGAGATCCAGGCGTCACCGAGAGCGACACCCTTCAAATTGCTACGGATGCTTCCATTTTGTTGCGCCTGCATTTTATAAATTAACAATGATAAATATCTTGATAAAATTTTTATCGTAGCTACATTTTAACCCTGTTAACGGTCTTCAGATATTTTGTTTCCGATCGCGCTCTCGTTTTATTGTAAAAGACACTAAATTTTGAGAAGAACGTATTAGGTTGCCCAGGAAAGTTTCTTTCCTTATCTTCACGCAGTGACTTTCTCTGGCAATGTTTAAATAATTATTTGTTAAACGAGAGATGGAGAGAAAAAATAGAGCAAAATGAATCCTATATAAAATAATAATATATTGTAAAACATATAATAGTATGCATCCATTATTTATGAATAAAACGAAAGAAACTTTTGGGACGACCTAATATATTTAACGTGCAATTGAAAATATAGAATTCACATATTAACCCTGCTGTCTTCCTTGGAGTCTTTATAACTCGAAATGAAATTTAGATTTTCATAAATACTATGCTTTCAATTGTTCCTTTCAAGAGATTTAGCGTATTTAATTCTTTGCGTTTATTTATTTTTTTTTAATATCGTGTATTTTGTGAGTCGAATATTTTTTAAGGGATACGAATGTGTAGTGTACGTTTCAAAAAAAATTCATTTTTTTATTTTTGTATAAGAGATGTGACATGTTTATTGCTGTTTCTTTTCTTTAAAATGTTTTACTTTCAAACATACAGCAAACCTAATGAACCCAGTCTATTAAATTTAATTTTAAGTTTGATTTTCATTAAATATAAAGCAGACACAGGCGAATCTGATAATTTTCTGTTCGAATAGTGAAAAAATAGTAGTAAAAATTAAGAAAGTAAATTTTTTAATATAAATTCGTAATTAATATCTATTTAATTTGAAGAGGACAGCAGGGTTAATAACAGCTTACTTGCGTTTTTCTCAAAGCTAGGAAATTAAGAAAAAGAAAGTTAAAAACGGCTCCAAAAGGCCCATGTAAAAACCTCAGTAAGATTAAGTAAGAAAAAGTGAAACAAATTAGCTATTAATAAGATTAATTGTTGACAAAGTTAGTTATCTCACCTTGTACCATTCAAGAGCAAATTCTGCGCCCATTTTCCCTCCGTAAGACTCAGTCGTGATGTATGTGGGTACCTTAGCGAATTGTGGTAGCTTGTTTAGAAAACCTTTCATGCACTCGACAAGATCGTGAGCGATTTGTTTGTTTGTCGTAGTGAATCCTGTCAGGGAAGTAGCATGACTGAAGCCTGTTCCAACAGGGTTGTCGATGAAGAGGACGTTGTAATCTTTCACCTGTGAATATTTTAATATTTACATTTTTATATAATATATATTTTTAAAAATTATATTCCCTAAGTTTTATTATTCAACGATGTTATAAAGTCTATTTGAAAAAAAGAATGTCTCTAAACATGATAAAAATAAATGGTAAAGGAAATTGAGCGCAAACCAAATATCTGTCTTATTGATGACTTCATTTTTCACCTCGTAAATTTCAAATCTGTCTTGTCAACAGCAATATCGAGGCTCGTTAAGAAGATACACGATAAAACTTGTGTAATCAAGTCTGGACTAGATACAGGAAGAAAAGACCAATCGCTTCACCGATAAGTCTTAATGGACACATCAAGATTGTAAGAATATTCTTCCTAGAATTGCGTCAAAACTTGATTTATAAATCTTTAAAACTGGAATTCAACATTCTGTTGGGCTTTAAAATTCTCAAAACTCTCGAAACTTGGGATGCTTACAAAAAAAAAAGAAAAAAAAATGGTACTTTGATAGGAATTAAAAACTTAACAGAATCTCTTCAGAAAATTAATTGCATTAATGTATTCGTATAAATTTCTATTCCAAAAGCTTAAATCGAAGGCAAATTTTCCAAATACTTCTAATGGATATTCGAAGCGGTTTCGCGACATTACAAATGCAAGAACATAAATGTTCTTGTTTCTATATTTCTTATAATTATTCTAATAATTTGTTCTACATTAGCTTAAAATGTAATATTAATAAAATGAATTTGTTCAAAAATGTTCTACGTTATGTAACTATCTTCTAAATTATGTTCTACATTCGTAACGCAATTTACAAGACCATAACAAATTACTAGAAATTAATAGAAATATAGAAACGAGTACCCGGTTGTTCACACAAGGGTTAAAAATATTTCCTTCGATCGTGTTTCTGAAAAAGTTTCAAGTATCCTAAATCCAATCCGTTCTTACCCAAGTGTAGTTCCTTGGGTTCAAATCGGTGTCCAGGGGCCCGAGTTCTTCGAAGTTTCCGTAGGAAGTTGAAGATCCTCCTGGTCCACCTTGCAGCCAGATGATCAGCGGTTTTTCATAATAAGAATTCACTTTCGCGGTGGTGTAATAAAGCCACCAGAACATGTCCGAAGACGGTCGTACATTTACGAATCCCCATTCCTGTTCACCAGGACCGAATCCTCTTTTCGCTGTCGAGTGAAAACGGTGTGTTTGTTTAACAGCGTTCTTTCCGCGAAATTTGCTGTTTTAAAAATCAATTTATGACTTCTCAATACCAATTCTACAAGTTACGCATAATGATGCGAAGACGAGTAGCTGAAACTTTGCGCACGCTTTAACGTGGATGCTTAGGCATATTTGTCGAGTGTTAGGAAACGACAGAGCAAACAATAGTAAAGAAACTCTTCTTCGGAATAACGGTCGAGCCACTTTTAGTTATCCGTAAAATTTTTTTTTTTTGTATCTTAAAACAGAAATATTCTTTTCCGCGTGGAAACATTATAAACTTCCATATCATGAATGAATTAACCCATTTGCATCACGAAGCGGAATTTTTTAGATCAAGGGGTTAACAATAATTACTCTTCGGATTTATAACGTATTGATAACATCGTACCCATGAATTATAGAATTTCCAATTCATTTTTCAATAAATAGCCGAAGAATTCAATTTTTTGAAAATATTACGTTCATTTATTCAAGACGTGAGATACTGTTTTTAATTTACAGTTATATTATGCTCACCAAGGATTCCAGAAGCGAAGCAAAGAGTTACCAACAAGAATATCGCGGACCCCCTCATCGTTGCTCCAATAACAGTCGATCGAAAACTAAACGTTCGGACAATCAATCTCGACAGGTTACTCTTATCTTTCATTAGAGATTGATTGATTAGATATGTAACGATTAATTAATTCCACCATTCGAGATTTCATCATTTTTTTTTCGATGTACCAATCGGCTGTAATTGATGAAGTAAAGGGACTTTAACCGATGCAATGATTTATTGTTAATTCCTCGAAAGGCTTTACGAAAGAATAACAGTCCTCTTCGCGACAAACCTCGTCATCAACTTACCCAAGTATAAATACCTCCTCATAGACGCCATTATTTTGTTTCCCGTTATAACGATTATCGAATTACAAACGTGTCTTTGGGTGCTATTTAGGACTGGTTTTCGAAAATATTTAAAAACGTTAAAAAATAGAAATGGGTGTCGCTTTCACGAGCGAGAAGTAAATAACAGTTATTCCAGATGTACCTGCTCGTGCGACGTGTTTTTCGTCATTTTTAACATCTCGAGCATTTTCCTTTCAGACGTCTAACATTTTCTTTTTTTAATATCCTTCAAACCCTTTGATGGATGGAAAATAAGAATTCGATCAAAAGCATTCTTTTAGCAAGTTTAAAAACATTTTTTATCCGCAAAGTTCAAGTTAAATGGATATTAATCACGAATTTGTAATAAAGAGTTGGTTTCCTGAATTATGGAAATTAAAAATTATTTTATATGCAGTGCACAGAAGGCTTATCCCTCTGTAATTTCCAGGGTTATTCTCGTTTCCTTTTTCGTGTAAGGGTGTTATTGTCGCCTCTTTCCAGTCTTCTGGCAACCTCCCACCTTCCCATACCTTTCTAATTACTTGTTTTAATTTATCCCTAGCACCTCCCTCGCTGTACACCCATGCCTCGTTTGGGATCTTGTCACCTCCCGCTGCTTTCCTCCTTTTCAATTTTTTTATTTGCTTTTCTATTTCTTCCTCTGTTCTAAATCATGGCTATTATTATTCCATTATTTTTCTCGGTCTACTCTAATTAATGATTTTATACAGTTTCTATTTTTTTTAGTCGAAGCCATCGATTTATTTCCATCATTTAATAAGAGCGGCTGCAACTAACAAATTGCCGATTTTCTAGTGCAACGATCGGTCGTCGTGATTCAGCGAATCGGATACAGCTGTATAAATAATTAATGTGAAATCGAGCCTCCTCGTTGAAGGTCAAGTTCCTGGAGAATTCCCAAAAAACTTGAAGAACTCTGTCTGTATCTCGGCTTCGGCGGCGTTGATGTAACCGCGCCACTTCGGAAATGTATGGAACAGGAACTCCGGCTGGTTTCTGTGCCAACGCTACGGAATGTGGACCTACGAAATCTTACGGAGACACGCATCTATTAATGCGACGATTCGAGTGATTCACTGCCTGTCAAAGATCCTGCATTATTTACGAAATATTTTTTTTCTCTTCTTTTTCTCATTTGAAAGATTTTCGGCAGAATTATGATGGAATTTTTGGAATTCTTCGGGTGCTGTTTTAGGATTATTTTGGTGTCCATATTTATTGGGATATAGTGATGAATTATTATTTATATTTATTTTGTATTATTGTGTTATAAAAATAATACATTTTTAATATAAATTTTATTGTTTTATTAGAGATATTGTTATTTGTATTAATTATATTATTGTGTCTTAAGAATATATTATATTAGATTATTAATAGCAAGTTTATTATAATTCTGTGGATTTTTAAAATTTATTATTACGTTTAAATATTCACTCGATTTAGGTTCTTTTAAAAAATTGAAAAAATAAGAAAAATATTTATGGTATTAATGAAATGACTCGATAAAGGTCGTAAATAAATGTTTGACGGCATTTTCATCATTTACATATACTTTCGACCCAAGTTCTACTTAAAACCGAATTATCCACGTTACATTATGCAAATGTAAGCGATTGGAAAAAGGTGTTCGGGAACAACTATGAGATGTACGTTTTCACTTTATCATAATCTCGATGATCTTTCTCGCGAGACGTCGAAATTTCTTCGAACTACGAGCAACCGAATGAAACAAACCGAGTACCAATTAACACGTTCATCTCGGAGCCAGTGAAATTTCGTTTCCTTTTTCCTGCCTTTGAAGCGTTCCTTTCCTCTATTCTAACTTACAGTTTTTTCTTTAACTTCGTTGCCACGACGCAGTTAAGTTAACAAAGAGTGACAGGAAGAAGAAAAAACTTGACCAAGTTCTTCAAGAATTAAAAAAAGAATCTAATTAGTGGTTAATAACACAAATATTTTAACGAACGAAATAAAGTAAACAAAAAGAAGGTGTTGAATATTTATTTGTCGAATAAATTCAACAGAGTTTTAAGTAAGTATATTTATTAATATCTATTGATAATGTGTTGCAAAAATGATCTGGAATGGTGTTCTTAACTTAAAGGACTAAATCGAACTAACGAAAAGGCAAAGGAAAAGCCAGACACTCACCGAGTCCCATAAACCAATACTATTTCTAAAACATTAAAAATATACGTGTACTATACCGTACAATAACGCTTATTTTTAACAGAAGGAACATTGCAAAGATAAGTTCAAAATTTCAAAGTTTCAAACATTTGAAGGAAGCGGAAGCAAGGAATAAAATACTTTGTAATAAATTGATTTTATTACAAAGATTTTATTTCCAAGAACAACGAAACGGAATTGCAAAACAGGCAATATCTGTCACGAAATATTAAACGTGCACTCAATAATTATTTCCAATCGAAGATCGTTGCTTCCACTTATCCCCGATCCCTCTTAAAAAGAGAAATCGCGGCTAAGCGAACGATTCGCGTAAAGAGGTTCCTGAAATTACACGTTTTTTTCTGGAAATTTCGCAAAAATTTTCCGAAGACCGTCCTCTTGGGCGTTCTTGACGCACTTCCAACGAGGAAAATCATAGTCAAGAGTATTGCAAATACGCAGGTTCCTCTTATCGGTTGCAATAGAAATTCTTCTTTGTTTTTTTTTCTTTTTTATATATGTTTGACATTTTGTGGTTTCCGTTGGAATGCAATGGATCCGTGGTATACACGCACGAAGCAGGTGTTTTACAATATAGGCGACGCGTGTAACAGGTTACGCAATTGGTTGCGTTACGAAGTCGAAGAAATGAGGCACGACGTTTGTTATAGGAATCCAAGTCACGAACATCCTTTGTCGCGCCGTTTCGGAATGCTATCTTCCTCTTTAAACCGTGATAATTCGATCAGCGGCCATCTTGACGAAGTTTCCGACGTTTTAGAGCTGTGCGTTTCTACCCAACATTTTTTGGAACCGTTTCACTGTTAAATTATTCAATTAACATTAGATCTACAAAAATGGTCAAAATAACTCATTCGTAATTTTTCAGAGAAATTTTATAAACTACGGTGCCTCTTGACGGATTTTCCGTGATTTTCTGTTAAAAATATAAATAAAGAATTATTATTTTTTTTTTCTGATTTTATTCTGGTTTCTTCTGTAGAAATAAATATATATTTCAATCGTCGGTAGATCTAGTGTTAATTATATTATGTATTCGCTTAAATTTGGTATTTTGACAACTCTCTTTGGTACAGAAGAGACGACATTGTTAAAAAATAATTTTTTCCAAAACACTTTCGTCTACAATCTTACAAGATCGTAACAAGTTGCAATATGCTGTATCAGAATCGGTTATACCGAATTAAACCACTCGTATCTTCTGAATAAGACAGTCACTTCAACCTGTGACATTTATAATAGTACATTAACACGTTGCCGCACACTTTTAATTTGACGATCGTGCTCAGAGACACATTTTCTTTTCTCAATTGAGAAAAACATACGAGAAAACGCATAAAACGACAACTAATATGCTGTCTGGCATGCTATACCTTTTTTTTCGATGTATTACTCAATAATTAACAAGTGTATGCGTTAGAACACTTTGTATTAAAGTCGTTTTTTTTTTTTACTGATTAAAATGTGCATGACGGCTATAGCCGTCATTTGCGGCAACGTGTCAACCATCGACATTGAAGAACTGTGACATTGACCACTGTATGCGGAAAAACACCGACAGAAACAAGATACAGCAACAATTGAAGTTTCTAAAAAAAAAATACTAAGCTTCTCCATAAACTTAAATTCTTCAAAAACATTTTTTCTACAGACCGAATCGCTAATAACTTAATGATTACGCGACTTAACCCTCCGTGGCCCGAATTTTGTCTGTTTATTGGAGAAAAAATTACGATCGATTATAGTTTTTCACTTTGATTTGTAAATATTTTAAATGTTCGTGGTGTCGCTACAGTAATACAGTAATCAGATTTAATAGCGCAGTGATAACTGAACAAAATTAATTTTTTCAAATATAGATACATCAGTTTGTAACTTTTAAGTCACACGGTCCTATAAAGAGTTAAAATGTACGATTAAAAAAAAAACAAACGAAAAGAATAATAATTATTTTAAGAAGTGTTTAAGTTCAATTAATACACAAGTTGACGCAGAAAAAATTGTTAGAGCTGCTGTCTTCTTTATTATATTTCAAAATGGGGTTTATATGAATTTTCGTGACTCAATGTAGCAATCAATCATAGCAGTATGACTTGAGAAATTTTTTAATCATCGGATATTTAATTTGTTTGAGGAGTAACAGCTGTAATTGATAACTCGATCGAAGATTATTGAAGTGTTAAGAGGTTCGAGCGACGAGATAAACAGCGACCATGGTAATTTTTTCTTGAAGAGAAAGAGAGGATTGTAACGATCAGGATTAATAATAATCGGTCGTCTAGCTATTGTTTCCAACAAATTTGAATAAATTGATACTTAACGTAGGAGAAATGCTCTCTATCCCTCGCGTACGTACGCTGAAAGTGAAAAATAGTTACGAGGGAGAAAGTGACAGCGTCATCGCTTGAGCATTCGTCGTTGAGGCGCGATTAAGAAAAAATGTTTCTCAATAGTAGCCTCGAAAACAGTCGAATAAAATAAAATAGATAAAAATGTACCTTACTTTCTGCTTCCTTCTATTTATTTATTCTTCCTGAATTAAATTACTATTCGATTCTTTTCTTTTGTCGATCAATTGCACGTATACACTACCGTATATAAATATTTGAC
>SMSQ01023152.1:0-11209 GCA_019453375.1 Ctenoplectra terminalis
AAAAAAAAAACCCCAAGCACCGATCTCGTTGGAGAGACAAAAGACGCTGGTCGATAACGAAAGGACCCAACCGACAGTCGTTGAAGCAAACCTTTTACTAAAAAATGGACACAGCGATGGGACCTCGTTGCTCGCAACGAGCCTCGACAGAGCGTATCTCTGTCGCGAGAGTGTCCACTGGAACCATTGGCTGGTCGCAGTTTCCATGGAAGGCATCACCGTTCTGCGGTTTACCGATGGCGAGGCGAAACGATCGGTCGGCTAGGAAATAGCTCGGTAAATAGCGCGGCTCCCCTCGTTAACTCGATTTAATGGCACATCGTTAGCAGTCGTATAGCCGGGGACGCGGCTAGTGACCATAAAAAAACGAGTGCACTCGGAATTCGGGATACTCGGAATCGTTAAGGCCCCCCTTGTTGGTCGAACAGAGACACGACGAGGATGGAACCGGGATGAAACGTGTTATTGTGCCTTACCGGTTACCATCGTATCCGGTTCTCGCTTCACGATCCTCCCGATAATACCTATAAAAGATGATAACATCCCTGATTTCGGCCGTATAAAACTCCTCTGGCCAGCTCGACGATTGTATAACTCAGTTAGCGATCCTGGTTTTCCGGGATAGGTGCTGTTGGGCGCTGCTGGGCGCTTGTTCAGGGAGGCCTGACGGATGAATTGATTCGATGGTCGTGTTGTAATTTTCGATGATGGCTGATTGTTGTTACGGTGCAAGGGTTTGGGAAAATTTATGCAAAGTGGTGTAAGTTGCTACGTCGTTGTCTGGGTACCGAAGTATGTACCGTGTAATTATTAGGTCAGTGGAAAAGTTGGTTCGTTTTTCTGAATTGAGATTGTTATTAGGTATCTGGTCGTAGACGTTTGATTTATTTTTCTGTATAAAAGTATGGAGTTATTTATTTATTTTTTTATTTTTATTTTATTTTATTTTTTTTAATTTAATTTCTCACACAGTCCTGCGATGTGGGAGCTGTGTTTGGTTTAACGTCCCATTTTCAACTTTGCGATTTGTCTGTCGCATTCGTAAAGCAATTGGAAAATTTAGACATATTAAGTAACAGTCTTTTTATGTTTCTGTAGAATTGGAAAATTTTATTGTCGGATAGAAACATGTCCGATATTAACGACCGAATGTTGAATTTATTCGAAAAGAAGGTGCACGCTAGAATTTAAAGTACACAGTTGCCTCGCACTCAAGACGTGATGTTCAGCCCCGGCGCGCTATACTTTTAGATTCTCTTCGTTCCTTTTGTTCTACCATTTCTTTGTTGTTTGCAGTTTCTTTAAAGTGTCGGAGACAGAAGAGCATTTACAAGTTTTGTTTGAAACAGCAGTTTGAAGTAGCGTTTAAAGTCGGCTAATATTATCTTCTGCTCTGTAGCGTTGCTTTTACGTATTCTCTTTGCTTCATCTCTTCTATTGTTCTAATCCTTTACACGCGTTCGTAACCTTTCGAAAGCAAAAAGATATTTACAGTTTCTTTTTTTTTTCTCTCTCTGTCAAAGGGACGACAATATTATCTTTGTAAATATTCTTTATAGCGCTCGATTTCCATTGCGTTTAAATTAAAAGTGCTTGAAGTAAGATTACTTTTTTTTGTTTTTATATATATACTTTATTTATCCCACCAGTCGCTGTTTTTATATTTTAATTGAACAACCAGATAAACACGGTGCTCGAAGCTTTTCATTAATTAGAAGAAACGCGTGATCATTTACAATCGTAAAGTGAAAGTTTAATTTGCACGTGCGTTGAGGAAGATACTCAGACCGTTCCAAGAATTACGATAATTGAAGCGAATTATCTGATGTAATATCACGCGTTAGGCATCCGTGTTGTTTCAGAATTCTTTGCGTAATAATAATTCCATGGTAGGAACGCAAACAGTTCCATCCAAGAGCCGCAATTCATCGGAATGTTTCTCAAGACAGGGCTCTAATTTTTTCCGCAACAGCGTCTGCTATGGAACTATCGTGTTCAACGATATTTCTTCGAACTCTTTCAAGTAACATGCATCCTTTTTACGAAATATATATTAAATACATTTTTTAATACACAACTTTGAAAATAAACACAGTATAAAACTTTTCGTGTAATAAAATCATCCTGAATAAGTAAACCAATAAAATCACCATTTTAATAACAGCAAAACCAAAATAAAAATAACAGTCGGATATCACAAACGATGAACCGTAGATCAGACATACACAAATTATATAAAAATTACAAAAATTCTTCCACCTTGTCAACTCGGTAAATCATCATCTTCTCAAACTATTCTAAATTCAATCTATCTGAGACATAAACTATTATGCATTACTTATTAACAGAGCGAAAGAAACTTTCGGGACAACCTAACACAATTCTAGTGTCTCGTAAAAACCACGAAACGCAAAAACCAGTGAAACGAAACCACATCTGCTCTCCAATTTTTCAAAATTCCGAATCGACGATCAGCTCAAATACCAATGATATCGTTCCCCGTTTATATAAACATGCAAAATTATTTATTAAACGAGAGATGGAGGAAGGTGACAGAGCAAAATGAATCTTGTATAAATTAATAATATATTCTGACAGATAAACTATTATGCATTACTTATTAATAGAACGAAAGAAACTTTCGGGACAACCTAACCCAATTCTAGTGTCTCGTAAAAACCACGAAACCCAAAAACCAGTGAAACGAAACCACATCTGCTCTCCAATTTTCCAAAATTCCGAATCGACGATCAGCTCAAACAGCAATGATATCGTTGCCCGTTCAACGAAGCCTTTAACAGAGCCGCAGTGGCACAAACCTCGTAGCCAATGATCTACAAAACGATTCCATATTCAAGCAGCCAGCAACGCTGGTCTAGAACCGTCGAGCTCTCGTGGCCAACGAGCAACTAGACGATTCCATATTGGAGCAGCCAAACAGAAACAGGGCCGAATGCCACGAATCGCGAAGCTTGTCCACCGATATGTTGGCCTGTCGGCGTTGCTGGACACCAGCTAGCCCATTAGCATCGCTCGACAGGCGAGGTAGCTGGTCCAACGAGGCTGGTTCCGCGAGCGTGAAGCCAGCGCGTGCTCGTCTCGTGGAACGCGGCTGGACGTGCACGATCGTTGGCCGTATCGGCGGCACATGGCGTAGAAACGCATTATGAATATTCAAGCTGGGGTAGCTGGCATGGCTGCGCTCCAATCCATTATTCATCGCCGCGGCGGCATCGGAGCGCTCGTTGCGTTTTCCGCCTGGTGCTGGGTTAGGTTCGGGAGGAAAAGAGATTAGGATTGAACGTGGAAGAGGAATATGGGTGAGAAATGGGACGAAGAAAGGGAGGAAGAAGGTGATAAAGGGTTGTCGGAGAATTTGGAGGTGAAGAGTTGGAAGAGAGTGAAGGATTGTAGAGATCGCACGGAGGGTCGGAAGATTAAAATATGGGAAAGTAGAAGAGTGTAGGGTACGAGATAAAAAATTGAGAAATAGAGAATTGTGTGAGAAGTAGAAGAGAGAGAGTGAAGGATTGTAGAGATCGCATGGAGAGAAGGAAGATTAAAATATGGGAAAGAGGAAGAGTGTAGGAGATAAAAAATTAAGAAATTGAGAATTGTGTGAGAAGTAGAAGAGAGAGTGAAGGATTGTAGAGATCGCATGGAGGAACGGAAGATTAAAATATGGGAAAGAGGAAGAGTGTAGGAGATAAAAAATTGAGAAATAGAGAATGGTCTGAAAAGTAGAAGAGAGAATGAAGCTGTGATTAATTTATATGTAGAAAGGATTGAATGAGAATTAAAGGAGAAGGTAAGGAAGGATTGTGGAGATTATATATAGAAATAGAAGATTAAAATATAGGAAAGAGGAGGAGTGTAGGGTAGGAGATAAAAAATTGAGAAATAGAGAATTGTGTGAGAAGTAGAAGAGAGAATGAAGCTGTGATTAATTTGTATGTAGAAAGAATAGAATGAGAATTAAAGGAGAAAGTAAGAAAGGATTGTGGAGATTATATGTAGAAATAGAAGATTAAAATATAGGAAAGAGGAGGAGTGTAAGGTAGGAGATAAAAAAATTGAGAAATAGAGAATGGTGTGAAAAGTAGAAGAGAGGATGAAGCTGCGATTAATTTATATGTAAAATAAGATAGAACGAGAATTAAAAGAGAAGATAAGATAGGAAGATTAGGAAGTAGAAAAAAAATCAGAAACGGTAGAGAATAATAAAGAACAGATGATTCGAAAGTGGGAAAAAGGAAAGGTACATGGTAGGAGGTAAAAAATTGAAAAATGGAGAGTGAACAAGGAGATAGATAAAATAAAGTAAAACGAAACTATGGTTGACGTACCGTGTAGAAAAAAAAAAAAAACAGAATAAAAATAAGAAAAGGAAGCTAAAGTAGAAACACGAGGAAAAAGAATACAAGGATCGAACAGGGACAAGTAACAAGAAAGAAGAGACAGATCGAAAAGTAATAAAAGAAGAGAAAGAGGGACAAAAAAATGAAATAGAGGAATAAAACCTAGGAAGAAGGGAGTGAAGATTAATAAAACGAGAGAAGGGTGGTCGAAGAAAAAAGAAAATGTGCTCCACATTTTTATTCATCTGTTTTTCCATCCTCGCTCTTGGTCGCTTTCTTCTTTTCGATCTACGTGTGCTCCCTTTTGCTGTACGTTGTCTCTCGTTCTTCTTTGGGATCCTCATTCTCCCCAACCTCTCGTTCCTCTGGTCGGTTCGCATGGTTTTATTCGCTGGCGGAAAGAATGCGCTCCGTTCGGCCTAGCAATCAGTTTGAAAGGGCCAACGGAGGGAGGATCGCTTATGCAACAGAACCCAGTGGTCGAATTTTTCAAATTCCTGAACGCGCGAAATAAAGCGGAATCTCGTGACAGTAATCCATCTTGCGATCTCGAAAAAATTTTCTGTTCGTACGGTTCGCGTTACTCCATTGGATTACGATTATTTTGATTAGCATTTGAATTTCAGTTTTGTTTTTTTCTTTCGTTTCTAGAACGAGTAATTGTTCGGGAAAAATTAGAGCGAGTTCTGCGTTGCTTTTCGCGAAGCTTTTGATACTTCGGATACTTCTGAATAAGGTAATTAAACAGATCGCATCACCTGATTAAAAAACACTGCAAACCTTATTACTTTTTCATCAAGAGAAGAAAAAGTGTGTCAGCTGAAACATTTTAACTTAGATTTTTATTTTTTCAGTGTCACCGATACCACATTTATCCCAAAATTAATAATCATTGTTACTTACTAGAAACCTTTACATTAAACCTTGAACCAACCAAAAATATAGCATCTATAAAAAAAGAAAGGAGAAACAAATAAATTAAATATTCACCCCAGTATCTATCGTTTAAAAAAACATAATAAATCATTCCACGCGTAAGCCTCATAAATAAAGGAGCACTCATCAGAACGTCTACATTATATCTCAATCACCCGTCACAATTACAATCTAATTATACTAAAATCACATTTCACTTTTAATAAACTTCTATCAAAAAAAAAAAAAAATAATCAAGATACGTTCCTCAAGCTAACGAGTAACCAGCCGGACAGTCGTTTCTAGTTACACGATACAACGAATGCCCAAGCACACGGGTTATCGCTGGTCTGGAGCGTGT
Source organism: Ctenoplectra terminalis (assembly GCA_019453375.1). Taxonomy (NCBI): domain Eukaryota; kingdom Metazoa; phylum Arthropoda; class Insecta; order Hymenoptera; family Apidae; genus Ctenoplectra; species Ctenoplectra terminalis. Next base: position 5,635 of record SMSQ01023152.1, read on the forward strand.
TTTACATGAAATTACGTTCATTATACCTGCAGCGTGCTAGGGGAAAGGAGACAGATTACGTGGAAGGGAAATAAAAGTCGAGCGAAGGAGGCAACTCGGAAGGAACACCCGCGGTGATCTACTTACATCTATATTAATGTTCCTCGGGAGCAACCGCTTCGATGTTTCCGCCGCTGGATCTCGTGACAGAATTTTTCGAATCAAGTTTCGAAGGCTACTCGAATTAACGCGCTTAATGCAATTAACTCGAGTGAAAAATTTGTCTTTCAATAGATTTGTACCGTGAAAGGCTGCACGGTGCGAACTTTACCATTTCTTTTCTTTTCTTTCGTTTTCTTTTTTTTTAAGAATTTTTTGATAGGAGGTTTGTTCGAATTTTAATATGTAATGTGGTGTTGGATTTTACGATCGAGTGTTGATAGGTACTTTGAATAATAATTCCATTTTTTCCTTTTTTACTGTTTTCTTAAAGTAAAATTACCGTGCTATAACTTCCATATTTTAAATTACAAAAANCGAGTAACCAGCCGGACAGTCGTTTCTAGTTACACGATACAACGAATGCCCAAGCACACGGGTTATCGCTGGTCTGGAGCGTGTTTTACATGAAATTACGTTCATTATACCTGCAGCGTGCTAGGGGAAAGGAGACAGATTACGTGGAAGGGAAATAAAAGTCGAGCGAAGGAGGCAACTCGGAAGGAACACCCGCGGTGATCTACTTACATCTATATTAATGTTCCTCGGGAGCAACCGCTTCGATGTTTCCGCCGCTGGATCTCGTGACAGAATTTTTCGAATCAAGTTTCGAAGGCTACTCGAATTAACGCGCTTAATGCAATTAACTCGAGTGAAAAATTTGTCTTTCAATAGATTTGTACCGTGAAAGGCTGCACGGTGCGAACTTTACCATTTCTTTTCTTTTCTTTCGTTTTCTTTTTTTTTAAGAATTTTTTGATAGGAGGTTTGTTCGAATTTTAATATGTAATGTGGTGTTGGATTTTACGATCGAGTGTTGATAGGTACTTTGAATAATAATTCCATTTTTTCCTTTTTTACTGTTTTCTTAAAGTAAAATTACCGTGCTATAACTTCCATATTTTAAATTACAAAAATCTGTATTTTTTTTTTTTGGTTTTAATCGAACAAAAGAATGATGTATTCATTAACCATGCATATTCAGTCATATATCGTGATTGCTACATAGCGAATAAATTATAGGCTTTACGTCTTTAACATCAATAATTGCTGTTTCGTAAGACGGATCAATAACTCTATAAAGCACAATGTAATAGCATTTATCCTTTTATTAGCGAGGCTGAAATTATTAGCCTCCTTGTAACATCTGAATCATGTCCCTAATTATTTTATAAAGAATCCCAGTATCGATGAACATTTATCATATTATACAATTTTCACGGACTTCTAATAACAATTCACAGAAAACACTACCATAGAAAAATTAAACGTTGCCATTTTTCCGTATTCAGCACCTCTTATGATATCCTTTTCTATGTTACAGCAATACCTACATAATTTAATTTAATAAACCAACAGATAACAAACCAATTATTAAATATTCTCTTACATTTTATATTTTTTAATTTTCTTTAGAATAATATCTATCGTACCGTATCGAAATATCAACACTTAAATATACTCAGCTTTATTTTTCAAAATTCAGCGATTCGACACAACCACCGACGATTAAAATATATTTATATGTTCCGATGAAATAAAAAAATGAAATGTACATGGAAATATATAAAATGCAAGAGACAAATTTTGGTATATATTTTAAATAAAAAATCACCAAAAATCCCTAAACATCGCAGTTTTATAAATGAGAAATTACGGATTGCTCGTTTCAAGGACTTCGGTAATTGCAGCGTTGAAAATCCATTCAAAGCTTACAGGTTTCTTTTTTTCTGTTCAAAACGAGTTTGATTGCTAAGTAGGCGTTTCGTCTTGTTCTAGGTAAGTTGTGACCGGAGAACCGTGGTGAACGTTTGGATAATATTTCGGCGGTAGAGCTCAGAATGACGTTCAGATGCATGCCAGCCTTTCAGACACTCGGAGGCGGTGACTGCGGTACATCATGGGTAAGTGTGTTACTCTTATGTAACTCGGTTGCCGCAATCCCTGTGAACGATACGTGACGCGATTCTACGCGTTTCGACCTTTCTTTTGCGCGATCTCGCCGAACAATTCGCATTCCGTGCTATTCCAAACACATTTTCGAGGAGCTCGGTAATTTTCTAATCGATCAACAATCATTTCACAAACGTACAATCGATGCGCGATGATCGCGTAAAAGACTCGAGTCTTAAAGTACACGATTCGCTTTGATCGAACGAAACAATCGATCGAACCAAATTGAAACTGAGCCGCGCAAATTTACCGCTCAACCGGTGTTCAATCGAATTAAATATTGAAAGAAGCTGACTGAATTTCTGCTTTCGATCAACCAGAGTGAAACGTTTGGAACGGTGCTTTTGAAACTTTTTCGCATCGCCATCCCCTTGACGCTTCTCAAACTTTTCTTGATCACCACCCCTTTGATCGTGTTTTTAATCCTCGAATGGCTGATGCAGGGTCATTTTAACTCGTTATAATCGTCATTTAGTTATTCTTAAATTATATCATATTTATTATATTTTATTATATTTTATTATACTTTATTATATTTTATTATACTTTATTATACTTTATTATATTTTATTATATGTTGTATTATATTCCTAATAATATTTGCACGTGAGAAGATGCTCTAAATTTTTAACACGTCTCGTGTAACGGTACAGTTTTAGTTATAAGTTAGAAAATCCTGCTAAAAAAAAAAAAAAATGAAAATCTTTTTCTTAGTTCATCACGAATAAAATGGACGTTTGTCAGTTGTAAAAAAAGTAAACACTTTTTCGTTCTTTGCTTCATCGATATCACGCCTAACGACTCGGCTAATTTAAACACCCCTCGGATGGTGGTGTTCAAGCAAACTCTGAGAAGCACTAATTTTTTAAACCATCTCCGTTGCCGATCTTATAATTGCACTTAACATAGTCCGTGTCCGAAGGAAAGTAAACGTTTCAGGAGTATTTTGAATTGCATTAGGATATTTAACACTGCTGTCCTTGCGAACGCCGCGCATTCGTATCTCTTAAAAATGATCTTTTAATTTACAAACATTTTAAACTTAGTAAAACGGGACGGTATTAAAGAAGTAAACGCGAAAATTAAATACAGTGAATCTGACGAAGGAATATTCAAAAGCGCAATATTTATATAAAAGAAAATGACAGCAGGGTTAATTAAATAGAAAAAAAAAGAAAAGAAAAGAAAAGAAAAATAGTACTTGAACTAAATTCCTGACATTTTGTTCTTTTCTTGCGTCTACTTTCTTACAACAGTATTGCAAATAATATTTCTATCCGTGGTGTTGATTATCTTTGTAACAGCTTGAGTTAACGATAATTCAAAAAAAAAAAAAATTAAATCGCCCCTTGTATCTTCAGAGGGATCAATGAAAAACCTATTTTCTCGGCTCCACGTTCGCTCATTTGTTTACTTATCTCGCGAGTACATCGTTCGACACGGCACGTTAGGTTTGTCCGGTTCGTAGCATGTTTCCTGATCTCATTGTCCGCGAGTAGCATGATCTCCATTAATTTAAACGAGAACACCAGCTTTTTTTCCTCCATTATTTCTCTCGCTTGAATGGTCTCGAAGTTATGTGACTTTGTATCAATTAAAAAAAAAAAAGAAAGAAAGAAAGAAAGAAAGAAAAAATTAATTTATAATAGGCGAAGGATAGTATCATGTATAACTGTTAAAAGTGTACTCGTATCTTGTTAGAATTATGTAAGAATCAAATATAGAGGCTAACGGACGATAATTCTTGACTTTTATGATTAATAGATGTCTCGTAAGACCGCGGTTAATGGCTCATGTTTGTAACAGATCATTTCTGAGCAGATTAGGCGTCCATAAACGCGGCTATAATTTTTCTTTGACGTTCGATGAAATTCGTACATCGTCACGACTCTCGATCGTTAAAGTATTACATCCACTGACTATTTCTCTTCGACGTTTAACTCGTCGATGAATATCTAATTTAAACAAGAGAGTATAATTTTAATTCATAAGAAATTTTTGAATGCACACGAAAGGTATTTGCACAGTATCCTTTTTTCGTGGTATTTAAATATTAATTGGTAGTCTGCGGATTTCTTTGTTAATTCATATTTCTAATAGATAAGTCTAAGGTAATAATAAGTAAAGATATAATAGTTAAGAAAAAGAAAAATACTTTTATAGAAAATTATTTCACCCTCCTAAGATTATAAAAACCTTATGATCTGGATATTTTTTTATTTTGCATTTAGCGCAATTTTTTACCCTTAAATTTCCTATAAATGCATAAAAATCCGCAGTCCAATAATTCTTTGCTCATTAGGAAACGAGCACGATTTAAAATTTCTATAAGAAAAATAGGAACCAATAATTACCGTAAATAAATTATTTTGTAGCGATACAATAATATAATAATAAGATAAAATAGTAACGTGACAAGGGCGCATAGAGAAAATTTAATTTCTATTATGTATGTAGTAATACCTACCTTGGTCCATCCGTAACAAAAAATTTGTATCAATGAAACGAGATCTAAAACAACCAGAAAAGTATCGAATATTAACACAAACGTGTGCAAATACTTTTTACAGTTAACGTAAATTATTGCAATTAATTGAAAATTATTATAAAATCGATATTAGGTGAAACCATAATTCTTGAATTAGCGAAACACGAATCCCTACGAACGGTTAACATAAATTAACAGATTTTCCAACGCTCCACGCGTTAGGTAGGGTATTTCCACGGAACTAAAACTGCGCCGAGTTTTTCGTACGGAAACAAGACTTGCTCGCCATTATTTGCCGACAAACTTGATAATTAATTCAACGAATTTAACCTCTGTCGGAAGCGGTAGCGCGAGAGAAAGGTTCAATCAAAAGCACAATGCTCCTTTGGCCGGTATCGTCATTTACTTTTTACTTCTACCGCACCGCCGATCGTCGATGATGAAATTCACGGCAAGCTTGCTCCACTTTGATGCATAAACTGTTTTGATCGATTGCCTTTGCCATTTGAGCATTATTGTTTTCGTTAATCCTTTTTTCGCGTTGGAAATATTTTCCGTCCGCAAGAAAGCGAAAGAACTGGAGGAGTTTTCTGTAGAAAAGGTTCACGGATAAATCGAATCATAAGTTTTAGATTTTGCTTTATTAATTTAGAGCATCGTATAAGATTGTAATGGTCGCTGAAATAGTTTGTTGCTTCTGGATATAATTTATGAATTCATTGCATACAATAATGTTATCTTAACCCTCTATAGCCCGAATTTTGTTTGTTTATCAGAGAAAAAAAATTGCGATTGATCACAGTTTCTCACTTTGGTTTGAAAATTTTTAAACCAACAATTGCTATACATGAATCGTGGTATCACTACAGTAATACAGTAACAAAATTGAATGATACAGTGATAGCTAAATAAAATAAATTTTTTAAAATATAAATA
>SMSQ01023156.1:0-10246 GCA_019453375.1 Ctenoplectra terminalis
GCCCGATAAATAATTGTGTCTACACGAAATTCATTATGAAACGAAATCCCTACGAATTTATGGTCCAAACAGAAATTGACGATTTCCAGCGAAGCTAAGAAAAATAGCTACAAATTCTCGAAACTCCTCTATAGATCTTTCACCAAATGGACACAGATATATCTTCGCAGGTACCAAACGCCCAACCCCCTCTCACTAGATTATCCCCGATCTAAATTTATCTACGATCTAAACGTTCCACGAAATAGAGTCGTCGCTATTCCCATGAATTTATCCGCGGCCCTCGACGTTTATACGATACGACGTTCGCGACACGATTTCACGACCGGGCTATGAATTTCTAGCCAGTGGCTGGCTAGAAATCGGCCGGCTATAACGAAATCGACGAATCGATCTCGGTGGCCCGTTCGTTTCGTACTTAAACGCTCCGGGGGACGCGAGAAAGCGACGCGCGATGCATCATGGATTTCCATCGAAAGAGATAGCCTGGCCGTTCGTAAACGCGAAAATCAACGGTTCGGGGGCAAGAGACGAAATGAGTTTCCGGAGGTGAGCGGCGAAAAACGGCTAATGACGTCAGGCAATCCGGCGGAACGACGTTAGTGGACCGTCGAAAAAACTCCATCACCCGAACCTTCCGTATTTAATAATGGTGTACATCATCCTCCCGACTCGAGGTGATGAATGTTCATGTGATCAGCGAGTGCACTCGCGCGAGATTAACTGGCGCCCTCCTAAAAAATTTCCTATTAAAATTTTTCCGACCGAGGAGAATTGGAATGTACGTTTTGGACCGCGATCTGCGTGGAACCGCGTGTATGTCAAGAGGTCGGAACGATGAGTAGGGTGAAACGTTGTGGTTGATCATTTCGAAGCGTTATCTTGCGTGATAAATTGATCGAAAGAATTTTTAATCGCGTTGGTTTTTGTCGATTGAGAATTTCTATGGGAATGGTTGATAATTTCAGAAATTAGAATTTTAGTTTGTTTCTTCCTGTTGTGATCGAATTATGATCTTGATTCGTGTAATCAGATCTCTTGAGTTTGTTTTTATACATGCTTCGGAGGAATGAATTTTATTATTTTTTGTTCAACGCTATTGTTGAAAAGGTACACAATCGATGTAAGTTTTTTTATACACTATATTTAAAATAACCACGTTGACTCGAAAATTATATAATCTTCTTATACCACAGAAGGAAAAATCTGTATATATTTAATAATGAGAAGTATGACAAAAATAATTAACCCCTTGACTTCAAAAGACGAGTGCAACTCATCATGGTAATTTTAGGGCGTAACGAATAATGACGAGTTCCATTCGTCATGGTAATTTTAGGCCGAAATGAATAACGAGTTCCATTCGTCACGACAATCGAATTACTTTCCATTGCAATTAAAATGCACAAACTTCTTTATTTCGCAATAAGAAAACTTGTTTCATTTTCAAACACTTCTTATATCAACGTTTGAAAAAAAGTTAAATCGGTTCCGGGTGAAAAATAATTTCAATTGAATCCTACGTCAAACAGTTAATATCTTTTATAATATTTAATATTTAATATCTTCTATAACATACAATAATAAATGTATAACCACATAATAAAACTCATAATACGTACTCGTCAATATTATAATAAATTTCCTCCTACCTGGTCCCGTTTTAACCAATCAAAGATCGTCGTAAAAAATAAAAAATGCAAATAAAAGTTATCGTTTTCTTTGTGCAAGTGAATATCAAATACATATTATTTCTTTACGAGGAGGGCTTACAAGGACTCTTTCACCATCTGTATATCGAGCAGTGAGCGTCGCACATTTTTTTAACACACTTATTAATTACTACCAGAAGCACAACACCGCTTAATAATATCCCCACAGTAGTCGCACACTTCAAAGGACCTCGGAAAAATTTCAATTGGGTCGCGTAAGGCCCGCGGGCCACGTGTTCGACGTTAAACATAGTCACGTACTTTTTAAGTTGGCCGATATCAGTGACACTTTCCCCGAAACGGTGGATGTGTAAAACCACTCCACTGCACCTTCGAATTCCCTGCTCTATTACTTTGGAAAGCGCTGTCGTTACCTCTCTCGTCCAACTGAAACGGTTATGGTCCCCCAGGCAAGGAGCAGCATGATTATATAATACGACGGCATGGAACTCCTGACAAATCTTGGAATCGAATGGCTGGTTTATAGTTATAACCACAAATGGAATTGATTCACCGTGATTTCACCAGGGCACGTTCCCAGGAAGCGATCAAGAATTGTGCTCCTTTCCCAGGACTTCATGGCCGTAACTACGGGAACGTGATGTATTATTTGTGAAGGGTTTATGCGTCGGTTAGCCAATGCCTACGTACCGTTGGTCTCTTGTCGAGTAGCCTTTTGCCACGCGGCGATTGTGTTTGCTCTTTGTATCTCAAACTTGGTAGACCTTTCAGAAGTAACTACAATTTCCCTTACATTCACGGGGAAACGATAATAAATTTGCTGGACGGTCGATTTCGCTTCTCCGTGCAATTTGTTTCAGGAGAGTTCCAACCTTGCATTAATTGTCCTTAGAAGTTTCTTTCCAGTTTTTCTTTTTCTACCTTCTTTGAGAAATTGGAGAATTAATAATTTAACCCTGCTGTCCTCTTTGGATTTACTGACCTACAGGCCAGTTTAGTATTGAATAAATACGTTCTTTTAATTGATTCGGTGTATTTAATTATTGAGTTTACTTTTTTTTAATATTGTACTTTTTGTAAGTCTGAAATATTAAAATAATGAGAATCGGAATTTTTAAACAGTACGAATGTGTAGTATGAGGGAGAAAAGCAGGAGGGTTAATTTTTGCATTTATTCCTTTAATATTACATATTTTATAATTTTAAAGTGTTTAAAAATTTGTTAATTCTATTGTTAAATCTAATCAGAATTTGTTAATTCCAAAACGATTAAAATTTTTAAGCAATACGAATGTGCAGTGTAAATAAGAAGAACTTATAATATTGTTAACTGACTATAAGGTTTTCAAGACTTTTATTTCCTGGAGTTTAAAACTTGTATTAGTTACTTTCATCACAGTTTTAATAATTAAGACAATTATTGGGATAATAATAAAATTAGATGCATATTCGATACTGTATTAAAGATGATACTTATGTATTACAGATGATATTATATTTTCAAAGTATTCTTATAGTTTTTTTAAAAAGATAGCATTTTTATTTGGTTAAATGAAGTTTCTGATAAAGTTTCTCATTGATGATTAATCTACTACAATTAAACGCATATCCTAATTATGAATATTAATTTTCATCCGCCCCTTGTGTCAATTTGATATTAAATATCAGTTTGATATTAAATATCAATTTGACAATTTAATTACAAAAAGCGTATGTTCCAATAAATGGAAAAAGAACAATATGCTTTGCACATCATTATTTGCGAACTATGCGAAGAACCTTATATTTGAATGTGTAAAAATTTTATTTGTTTTTCTTTTTATTTCAATTAAAAGAATTCCTAAATTTAGCTACTTGCTTTTTCACTATATTATTTACCAATGTACCAATTTGACTCCAAAGGACAAACAAAGTTTAAAAAATGTAAAACGGATGAGGGTTAAATAAAAACTTTGTTAATAACTTGCAACTAAGGATTTTCTAATTGGAACCAGCTTAACTTTGAAACAGCAAACTTCTCGAAATAACGACTATTCTTTCTGTTGAACAAACCAGAAATTTAATTCAAAGGAAATGTTAAAAATTGGAATTGAATTGGAACAAGTCGTACATTCTTTGTTTATCATTTCACGAAAACAGCTGTTACTGAAAAAAATAAGCACGGAAATAAACGTTCGTACAATTAAACGAATTAACAAAAAAGCGTGAAATTAGTTTTTACTAACGAATCGACAGCGTTTGAAACATATCGCAGAGGGTAATTCTATCAAGCGTAAAATCACTACCAGTGAGCAGAATATCGAAGACAATGAACGTGGTCTCGTGCAATTATTCGCTTAGTATAGTTTTGCGTTTGATAAAAAGCGTTTGTAACCCGCGCCGCACAAAGAGCTCCTTCATAATAAATGAGTAAAATTCTTTTTCGGTGAAAATAAATTCCACGATTGTCGTGTGCGTTCAATGGCAGAGGCCGAGGGCTTGAATTAATAGAACGATGTGAAAGGCATGAAAAAAGGTATTGTTTGGAAATTCAATAATGCGCGCGTCTATGTGTGATAGGTAACGTTAGAAAATTTCCGTGAAATTAGAACGAATGGTCTCGCGTCATCCGAATTGGTAATTAATTGAAATGTATGAAAAACTTAATAATTGCGGGATACGCCCTAGGTATTTTATGAATTGACGGGGTTTGCGATAAAAAAAGAAAGAGAAACAAAAACAGAAAACGATGAAAAAAAAAAAAATGAAAGAGAAATTTAAAACCGCTTCGTTGGCACGATGAGAAAAAAATCATAGGTAGATATCGGTGCGTCGCTGCAAAAGCCAGTGGGTTGGTAAAAATTTCAATAAACGACGTATATCCGATTGTAATCTGGCATGATTTATGGTAAATTTTTTTTGCGATAGGGTATCGCGTATAACTCAACCGTGGAATGTATTTAAAAAAAAAATATAAAATAAAATAAAATGAAATTGCAGAGATACTGATAGTTCGCCGTAAAAAACTATGTTTGATTTAATCAATCTTTGTTGAAATTTAATGTGAATATTTTAACTATTTTAGAGAGATTTGTTTATGAATTTTAATTAATATAATAAGAGGTCAACAGTGAACAATATGATCATGTTGCATTAATGTGCATTAAGAATATTGACTTATCTGGTGTTCGTTTAAATAATTTATATATCGAATTATAGTTCTATTGAAAAATAGACAATTACTGATATTAATATCTATCTAATTATAGTGTTGATAGCTATTTCAGTACTTCAATATTTAGTAATAATTATAGATACTATTAATAAATTGTTTAGTAATACGTATAGATAATATAATAATTTATGATAATTACAGTAAAAATTAAACTAAGAATATTGTTTGTTATATATTTATTTGAGATCAGCAAAAACAGTGAACAGCCTTGAACGCATAATTATTAAACCAATAATAATTTAATATTAAGTTAATTAGTAAGTCCTTCGATAAATATAATTAACAATGATTGCACAGAAGTGTGTAAATTCAAATCTAAACTATAATATAATGTAATACAGGAAGTAAAATTTAATAATATTGAACTAAACTATGAGATATTCTAGGAACAGAATTAAATGCACTTACGAAAAATAATACAAGAAACATTTTCACACAGATAGAAGTGTCTCGATCCATACAATATTTAGTTTTTTAACAATTACAATAACTTTACAATTTAATCACACACATGTTTAACACATCACATTTACCATTCTTGTAATTGAAATCTCCTGCCTAAAATATTCCAGACAAATATTACTTGTACTCCCATCTATCGGTAATTACTCACTGCATTAGTACCTTAGACACGTGCTAAATTCAATTGTCCCTGTTTCCGTGTAAACGACAATACTCTCTCTGTGACTATAAGCTTACCATTCTCTCTAATATCGATTAATTGTAACTATTAATCGCTAATAATTACGAGTAATTCTCATCACTAGACTTCGGATTCTTCTGCGTTTATAGAAAATGTAATTATACAAAATTGCACACAACGCACTCGATACGAAAATACATGCGTACAGTATCTCTAACAATAAGTTAAAGCGAAATAATTAAATTTTATTTTGCATTATTCCGAAACAACTGAAAACATTCAAAGCAGCTCGGGTTCACCGCCGCGATACTCCCGCTGAACGGGGCGCTGCGCGACGCCGATTGTCAGCGGGAGTACCGCGGCGAAGAACCCGAGCTGCTTTGAATGTTTTCAGTTGTTTCGGAATAATGCAAAATAAAATACTATCGATGCATGTCTAGAGTGAGATACTTATGAGCGCTGCGCGACACCGATTATCAGCGGGAGTACCGCGGCGGAGAACCCGCCCGTAGCGAAAGGGTTAAAGCACATCCTTTTCCCTAAATCAAAGTGGGACTAAAAATGTCCCACCATGCATTACGGTGCATCAAAAAGATGGGACACTTTTAACCCTTTGCACTCGAGGGTTCCGGAGCGGAGCCATTTAAAATTTGTCTTCAATCTCGAGGGCTCCGCTATGGAGACAGTGCAAATAATATTTAGTTCATACCATAAGGACAAAGACAAATCACTTTTGCTGACAAATAATAATCGCGGCTCGCGGATAATGACGTTCTCGATAACAGCATATTTTTAATTCAAATTTATACCCCGATATGACAAATAAAAGAAGAATTTGTGAGAATTACAGTGATATTGAAAGTAGTAGCGATGAATTACAAAATGTAATAATGTTATAATTTTTTGTTTTCTTATATGCCACAACATTTGAATCTATAATTAATTAAAAAAAAATAATAACGTACAATGATGTCTTTCCTTTGCGAACATCATTTACGTATATATAAATATAATTTTTTCACTGAAACTGCTTCGAGTTGCTGGTAATATCAATGTTTAGCTCCCACAAAGTTCGCGGAGCCGTGTATGTAGCAAAAGACAATTTGCAACACAATAACAATACTTTATTTCTATATATTTAGGTGTACGACACAATTAGCAGATACCACAGCCCAATGTCCAAGAATGAGAGTGAAAATACTATGGTGATTAATGAACGAATGAATCTTTAACGAATGTCTAACTTGAGCGTGGGAATTGGAATCCTTATATCTAAATTCTGTCCGTCCAAATTGTGTCCTCGAAGCTAATTTTTGTAGTGGGAAAATTGTCTTGTCCAATCTGTGTAGGTTTCTAGAGTTGGGGCGTTTTCTAAAAGGCAGTCCTTGGGTGGTGGAAATATTTCTGTAAATTGAGTAAAGTCAAAGCTGGCGGTCATGTGTTCATCGGGTCCGTAGTCCGAGGGGTAAAGATTATGATACGTCAATTGCTATCGAACAGAGAGGCCGAAGGCTCGGGTAGTAACTAAGGTTTCGACGGTTCTCCTGGTTATTAAATTACTAGCATGCAAAAAACGGTAAAATTAACAAGTCCTCGAAAATAGCAGCTGGCGTGACCGTATCATAAACTTGTGTTAGTCCGTTATCCTAACAATCAATGAAAAAAAACTTCGAGTGCAAAGGGTTAATTCCAGCGTGCCCCAAAGAGTTAACCAAGCATCTTCGTTAATTAAGCGTCCCTCTCTAATTTATCGAGTTCGATATGTCACTCATAGAACAGTACGATAAGAAACAAAAATCTTGTCGAAATTTTCAGACGTTCTGAAGAGGCCAGCTCGGTGCAACCATACGTCTATCGGAATGGGGTCGGGAATTTATTGTAATCCGTCTGGCGTGGAGTATTCTAGGAAAATTCTCAAAGTTCAAACGTGCTCCAGAGTATTCAGGGTCCCAGGGAGTTCGGGTAACACGGAACTCCGCGGCGAACTCGGCCTTTCCCTTCGCGGCGTCAAAGTTCTGGTACGGCCGCGATATTGTTAGAACTTTCTTGCAAGGTATGCCGCAACGAGCCAACCCTCCTCTCCACTAGAAAACCGTACGTTTGCACCCTGTATATCGGGAAAGCCGCGAGCGCCTCTTTAATTGGACGCGGTCAACCATAATTGAAGAACGCTGCAACGGGAGGAAAAAAAAAGTCGTTGGATATTCCGTTCCTTGCAGCTTTATCGATCCCACGACCTTCGGAAGAGGGAATTTTCTATGAAGAGAGTGTTTGCGGCGTGGAACTTTTTGTTAACGCGCTACATAAGGAGTTGCGCTCTTCGAACTTACTCTTTGGGTATAACAAATATTTTCGTAGACACCATTCCGTTTGTTTTTAATACTTAACGTTAAGCGATTTAATCTCTATATGTTTTTATTATCGTTTAGAGGTATTTTAACCCTCTATGGGACCGTGTGACTTCAAAGTTACGAACTGATGTATCTATATTTTAAAAAATTAATTTTGTGTAGATATCACTGCACTATTAAATTTGATTACTGTATTACTGTAGTGGCACCACGATCCATCTATCACAGTAATTATTAGTTAAAACATTTTCAAATCAAAGTGAAAAACTGTAATCGATCGTAATTTTTTCTTAAATAAACAGACAAAATTCGGGCTATAGAGGGTTAATTGATACTGATTATAAGAAAAGAAGATGCAGAAGCTACATAAAGGAGGTGATACTATGATATTAGTACTCGTATAGTAGTTATGTCGGAATTTTTATTTAAATAACAACACACGGTTTCGGTATGAACAACTGCTTTATTCTGAAAATGCAGCAGGTGAAAATACATGTATCCTGGAAGATAGACAGATTTAAATGTGTATTGAAAAATTTTAGAGATGGTATTTAATCCTTTAACACGTTAAACGCCACGCCGATTTCGGTCGACTTTCCGATAGGCTGTGTGCTGTGATACTAATTTAAAAATATTTGATCGCAAAATAGTTGAGAATTTAAGAAGAAAATTGTAAAGGCCTACGTTAATGTGATTTAATAAAACCTATTAATCAATTATAAGGTATTATTTCTTGAAATTGATACTGTCAGTCCTCAGAAACCAACGACGCCTAAACGAAAATTTGAGCGTCCTCAGGGACCTTTTAGCACAGTCGATCGCTCTAAATGCTCTAATTTTATATTACTATTTTAAAAGATATTTTTTATTATATTTATTTTATTTTTATATTAGTGGTATATAAACCACAGCCGCTATTTGATATTAGCAAAAATTAACATGTTTATATACCATACGCGCTTCTGGCTATAATTTTAGTACGTGGTTTATAAACTACTTTAATAATATTGTAATATTAATATTATAATTAATATTATTAATAATATTATATTATGGTTAAACTATAATGTAAAAACTATCAAAAGAACTAGAGTGCAAAAAATACAGTAATAATGTATAATGGTGCAGAAATATTGAAAGCATGCATTTGTACCGAATCCAACTTCGTCGTGAATTGTATATAGTGTTATGAATTTTTAAAAGACCTACTTGAATTATAATAAAAGGAAGTTTATTGTTGTGAAAGGTATCAAAAGTAAATGTTTTTTAAAGATGAAATAATTTATAATTTGTACTTTATTTTCTCTGTCCTATATTCGTATAAATAGCGAATAACGTGTCCTTAATTAGTCGTCTAATTGAAAATGCTAATATATTATTAATTTGATATATGTAAATATGTTTATTATTATGAAATTGTGAATTCGAAGAATGAGATTGACATATTGTATAAAACTCATTATATTGACATAGAGAACTAGTGAAAGAAAATCTTCTATGGTTCTCTTAAATGAGTTTCGACGTTTCGATTAAGGTCAGCTTCATTCAGAGGAAACTCAAATAGATTTAAGAGAAAATTAGGAAGGAATTGCATAGAACAGTTAAATGTGAAATTTTGACAAAGCAATACGATGTAGAATTAATATACCGTACTACATATAACGTTTATTATTACATTATTTACATTGTATAATATATTTTAACAAAATATGTTCGTTAGACAATTATAATTGACATAATAATAATAATAATAATAGACATAATAACAATTCGCAATTGTTAAATCATGTTTGTCACATTTTATAAATTGTGAAATATTAAATTTGCAATAGCAAATCTGCAATAGCAAAATATGAGTAAACTTAATTATACTTAAAAAAATGTAATATTCAAATTTTTCTTCACAATTAAAGCTACCAAAAGTATTTGGAAACATACTTTTTTATAGTGATACCGAAAGAAAAATCTTTCTAATATAATATTAGGTTGATAAATAATTAATATAAATATATATTAATATTTGATATAAATTGAATATCACTTCTTTCAAGTTTCAATTTGACAAATTGTATCGAAACGGAGAAATTGTAGAATTAGCATTCAAAGAATTTTTAAATTCTAAAGCTGATGACTTTTATAAACTTGCAATGATGGAAAAAATGAATCGCTGTGAAATATGCAAAGAATCGCATGGAAATTATTTTGATTAAAGTTTTATTTGAGAAAACGATATTTCATATGCATTGACCTAATATAAGCTAAAAATGATTAAGCTATTATAACCATAATAAAAATTATAAAAAATCCAGAACCGATAATTTTTACAAATTTGGAATAATTAAATTACTTAATCGCTGTGAAACGC
>SMSQ01023158.1:0-12531 GCA_019453375.1 Ctenoplectra terminalis
AATTTTAAATTGTAAATTAATCGTAAAATTCTTCATTGGAAATTAATTAAAAATACACACTTCGTATTCTTGAACTTGCACCCTCATCGGTTGACAAATTTTTAAGTTCACCTTTAACAAAACTCACGCTTTCTCCAACAAAATTCTCCACCATAAATCAATATTAAAAACGATAAACAAATCGAAATAAACGACAACTGTTTTCGCAAGCTTAAAGAGAGAAAAAAAAAAAGAAAAGAAAACTGCTGAGACCGCTGTTAAGCCAAAGTAGTGTTGATTCACGAGGCTTCCGGTTTCGGAGGAGGCAGAAGAATGTGCTCGAGGAATCCAGGTTGAGTTTCGACGTCGTGAAAGTGTGCTTTTCTTTCGCCGGAGAGATGAGATTGCACATTTTCTGCGGCGCCCAACGAGAGACGACCGATCGAATCGAATCGCTTCGCGAAGTGAATTTTGTGCATTGATGGTGGTCCACTCGAGGCTGCTGAACCTTGCGAGTTGAATAGAATATTCGATTCCAACGAATGTTGATAGAATTCTCAACCAGATTCAGCTTTTAAGTTTACTCAGTTTTTTTCTTAGTAGAATCAGATAATCGTGAGATTAAACACATTGAAAGTTTAAATTGAATCTATTAACCGAATCGAAAGACGAGTAAATTGATTTCTGTGCAAGTTCCTATCAACTTCCTCTATGTTGCTACGTTACATTTTTTTTATCCGCTTTTTCTTTATTTTTGGGGGCTGTTAGGTTAACAAACAACATTTCGGATTCCTTCTGTTATTTAAATTCAATCGATTTAATACCCAAATATTAATACTCAAATATTCAATATTTTAATATTTATTTGGTTATTTTATTGGCTATTTATGGAAAATGTTCTGTTGCAAACGGAACCGAAACGGAAGCTCGAAAATATAAAATATTTTCACACTGTAGGAATCATAATTTCGATGTTCCTGATAATAATGAGAATTTAAAAATAAAATTATAGTCTTAATTAACCCATAAGTTGCGCTGCTTATATACTTACTAAAAAAGAAAAAGAAAATTTTTTTAATACCAAGAAATGACACGAACAATCGCAGGAAGTTGCAAAAAATCAAAAGTGTTCAATGTTCACCCCTGAACTGCTCGCTCGAACGGTACGATGGTCGTAAAAAGATGAAAAGAAATTGGGAACAAAAATGATCCACTTTCCATTCCGTTTCTCGCACGCAACACGAACGAGCCCTCGATACAAAAGGGCCAGCAACAGGTGCAAAATAAAGCGTGAGGCGAATTCCGCGATCGATCGACGAGGACGCGGGCGTCGAAGTGCACGCGAAGTGCAAATTGCATCGCGGAGTGCAGCAGAGCCGGAGAGAAATCGGTAGAAATTGGGCCAGTCGGTCAATTGGAAGTAACGAACCCTCCGCCAGCGTATTATTTTCAAAATGATCCGTGAATGGTCGTCAAGCCACTGACGATTAAATAAAGCCACCAGAGAGTCCCTCTCGATCACTTTTCTTCGCGTAATTTCGCTTAGAATCGACGCGTCTCGTTTCCTTTAATTTCTTCCATTTTATTCCTTAATTTTTATCACTTTTAACCGTTATCGTTTAACCAGAGGTTAAGCTCGATGTTTTTAGGGGTCGTTAGCGGGGGTTGGTTGGCGAAACGGTGGAAATTAGAGGAATTTGACGAGAAGAATGTAGCTCGGGGAATTGCGGCACCGTTGAGTTTATTGAGTCTAGAGAAGTGTCTTTGGAGACTGAAAATATCGATGGAACGAGTCTGTTGGTTCGAGAAGATCCAATTTTCTGACTCTTCATCGGTGCATTAAGATCTCTGAACTTTCTACTTATTATTCGAGTGTGATTAATTTCGACCGACTCAGAAATTATATATTCATAATATCGCTACGAAATCATAGGATTTTCTTTTAATTTCGTATAAAAAAAAATTTTATATAAGAAATTGACTATTCCCAATCTAATTCTCCAAAATTGTGAATAATATAAATTGACTATTTATAGTATTCATAATTTTTGGGAGTTAGAATTTTTCTGCGTATATTTTTTCCGAAAGAAAATACGGATTTTATAGAATTATCTTATTTTTATCATTTTTGTTCGTTTATTTTAAAACGGATTCGATAGACGTGTTATAAAAAGAGATAGAAGAGCTTTTACGATATTCTAAAATTTCTGTTTAATTGATTACCGTTAACTTCCACGGAGAGTATTTAAGGAAAGATTCACGAGCCATTGTCTGTGGAAAGAATTTCTAAAAAAAAAAAGTTTCGCTCATTTTAGCGGACGGAAGAGGTTGGACGATCGTAAATAAGATAATCGAGGAGTGTTCGAGGTCTAAAAGGAAAACGATAGAAAGCGCTGCATCGCGTTTAAAAACCGCATCCCGCGAGCGAGCATCCGCGATTAGGAGCGAACTTTCACGCGTTCGGATATTTTCTCCGCATTTCGCGACCGCCTGGTCGTTGACAGGAATACAAATTACCAGAAACGTGTAAAATTGATGAAGAAAATTAAAAAAAATAAACAAAAAAATGATTTTACAGGAACGAAGTAGTTAAAGAATATTCTTCTTAATTTAAATCATTCGGAACCACCCCTTTTTGGAATTAAACCTTGAGTTATTCAGATGGAAGATTATTTTAATTTATTCATCCACGGTTTAACTTTTTTTATTTCTCCAGTTAAAAATTGAAGTAGATACATGAAAAATATATTTGTTGGATTGAAAGCTTAGAACGATAAAAACCACCCTTTTTAATATTTGTTTTCATTTCTACGGTTTGTACGAATTATCAAATATTAAATTCTATAAAAAATATTCTTTTGATGTAAAAACTTGGAACGGTCGAAACTATCCTTTCTGACAATCAACATTTCATCCCCTCGATGAATACTTTTTTTTATTATGTATATACAATTTATATAACTTATCACTGTAATTATTATTCGCCATAAATTACATTAGATATCTCAAAAACACCCTGAACAATCTAAACCACCCTTTCCGAGAGCCAAACACCAATCCATCCCAAAAAATATTATTTAAATAACCTTCCACCTTTTCTTTTCATCCCAAACTCAATATACAACTCAATTAACACCCCAGTTCGAAACTAAAAATCCTAAACCATCCAAATATTCCCCTTAAAAAATCCAAACACCAATCCACCCCGAAAAATATTATTTAAATAATCATCCATTCCTTTCTTTCTATTCCAAACTTGATACACAATTCAACCAACGTCATAACTCTGAAATAAAAATCCTAAACCACCCAAATTCATCCCTGTGAAGCTTCGAAAACTTGAAACCGCTAAAAATCACTCGTTATTTCATGGTTTTCGCTGTTCAAGCGCTGCCAGAGCAATTTTTCACTCGCATTGTCGTTCAGAAATAAATTGAAGAACCGTCGAGAAAGCCTCCCCTAGGGGCCGCCTTTATCAACGCAGGGGTTACTTAATTGGGGAGCAGTTTATCAGCGCGACGAGGCTCTCGCGGCACGGCTGTGCTCCGCTCGATAAGCCAGCGTCCTTAATTTCCAATTATCCTGGTTATTAAGGCCGGAGAGAAACTTCACGGATGCTTCCTTTCACATTGTATGCCCGCGGACTTGTTTATCGTCCGCTTTAATTGAGCCGGCATCGCGAGGCACACTTACGCGTTTCTTCTTCGTTGCGACCCCTTCGAAGGTGTAGATTGGATCTTTCGTTTAATTAAGCTCCTGGCTGTTCGATCGCTCGTTTCCGTTTTGTATCGCAGGTGAACGAATCGATGAATTTATGCGGAAAATTTACCGCGGTGCAGGGTTTGTCTGAATATTATTATTGGTACGAAACGCGTTATACAGGGTGGATCGAAGAAAGTTTTTGGCATGGAAGAATGTATTATGCGACGTTAATAATTATTTTGAAAAATTTTCCTAGGGATTTAATCAGAATCGCGCATAGTTTTTATTTCTCTTACCCGGTAATTGAAAATTACGTTGGACTTTAATTTCGCCTAACGGTTAATTAAAAATTATACAAAACTTTGATTTTTTTTATTAGTCGACTAAAAATTATTCAACTCTTTAGTTTCCTTAGAATTTCTCGGAATTTTAGAACTTCAGAATTTACCAGTCAATTCAAAGTTAACAAAAAGTGTAATTTCTTCAACTAAACAATTCAAGATCACAGGGAAGTTTAATTTCCCTTGTTTTTTTTTTCTTTAATTTCCTCAACCAGTCGACTTAAAATCACACAGAATTATAATTTTCCTCTCCGGTCTACTCAAAGCCACCAGACACTTCAATCTCAGCTACCATTTCCTCTTCAACTCAACTCAAGATGACACCAACCATTAATTTCCCTTTCCAACTAACTAAAAACCACCCAAACCTTTAATTCTCTCACCCAATGAACTTAAAATCTCTCAGAACTACAATTTCCCCTCCAATCTACTCAAAGCCACCAGAAACTTTAATTCTCTCCACCAATCGACTTAAAATAACACAAAACCATTCTCCACCAATGGACTTAGAATCACAGAGAACTACAATTTCCCCCTTCAATCCACCCAAAGGTGACCAAAAACTTCAATTTCCTCGACAAGTAAAACGAAACCACCGCCAAACATCGCTCCTCTCCCTGATCAACCCAAAATCTCGTCACAGCTCTCTTATCGATACCACGCAGTCTGGACAACTGGATCGTTTCCAATTTCACGATTTCACGAGGAAATACCGCACCGTTGTTTACGCACATCATCATCGCGACAATCGTGCTCGCGCGTTCCCCGCACACACGTGGATAAAACACTGGGACACGTGGACAAAACACTCAGACACGTGAACGGATGCATACGCGACGCGAGGTCAACGGCACGTTGGAAAACAACCGACGGTGCAGCATTGCACACGCGTTGCATACCATTGCACAACTCGAGCATGTATACACGTGTACACGTGTCAATATGTATGCGTGTGTCACGCGGTCGTCCAATATTATCGGGGCAATTTCGATTGCTTCCTTTTTTTAACCCCTTGGCGCGTGTCCTTTGTTCGCTTCGCTCCGGGAAATGCATCGAAACTGGTGGAAGAGGGAGCGGGGAGGATAGAGGGGAAGAGATTGTTGCACACCAGTGACAAGTCCATTTTTATTTATGGCGCTGTTTGCTCCGAGTGCCTCTTTATTGGAACGTTTATCGGACTACGCTTGTTTTCCATGGGTTATTTCTCCCTCTGCCGACCAATGGCCAGACGTTTTGCTCGTTCGCGATGGAATTCCAAGGAATTGGTTTCTCGGCGCTGTATCAAGGAAAACAGCAGGGTGTGGTGATGAATGTTTGGAAAGAAAAATGGTTACGCTGCTTGGTTCGACCTTTCGCCACGTATGATTGGAAAAAATCAGAATTACAGCTTGTTTCTTTTATTTGAAATTTTGGAAAGGTAATTACGAATGTTTTATAGCGCTACAGTTATATAATAGTGGAATCAACCCTCTATGGGACCGTGTGACTTAATAGTTACAAACTGATGTATCTATATTTGAAAAAATTAATTTTGCGTAGTTATCGCTGCACTATTAAATTTGATTACTGTATTACTGTGGCGACATCGCGATCCATCTACGGTAATTATTAGTTAAAACATTCTCCAATCAAAGCGAAAAACTGTAATCAATCGTAATTTTTTCTCCGATAAGCAGACAAAATTCGGGCTACAGAGGGTTGAATAAGACGCAAAGTAAAATTTTTATTTAGAATTAAGAGAATTGTAGATTCTCCGAGTTACCAAATTATATTTTTAAGAATATTGTAAGGAAAATAGAACTCCGGTAAAAAGCGTGAAGATTATAATTTGGATATTTTTGATATTTTTAACATCTTTTTAATACCACTTGCGATCTTCACAATTTTAATCTTAATTTTGTATCTTTGCTTTTAAACTTCTTGGAAGTACACAAAAATCAGCATGTCAGAAAAATCAACCGATCAATTTACCGAGAAAGCTCCAAAAATTAAGGTACCCTTTAAACAAGATTCAAAACAACGATAACTTGACGAGAAAGCGAAAATTCGTCTGATTCACCCCACGCTTGAACGAAACTCTCTAATTCACCCTTCGAAGGAAAAATCCACGAGCTGTCTCCGTGAAACGAACACATAAACTCCCACTCGTAGCCAGGAAAGAAATAATGATCTTGTTTATTTACATCCTTCACGGCGATCTGTGCTCGTAGATACACAAAAAGAGCATTAGGTGAATAGGAGTAGGCGGAACGCCGTCTGATGAAAGGGGAAATTGGTGGGGAGAAAAAGGGAGAGAGAAAGATTTCCGCAAGAAAGAGGAAGAGGGAAGAAGAATTTTTCCTGAACGGTGAAACTGTCCTACGATCGACTTTCCGTGCGACGACCCGCTGTTCAGCGACATAGTCGAGTAACTCTCGAACGATATCGAGGATTCCTTATCAGATATCGATCCGCTCGACGAGGACATTGGGACTTAAGCTCGTCTGTTTTCTAATTTTTAACGTCGAAGACATCGGTGATTTTACTTCACGCTCCTTTAACCATTTTGTGCAGCCTGAAATTTGAATAAAAGTATTCGTGAACGGATCCAACATTTTTTTTTTATAACATTGCGTCACAAAATGGAGCGACTTCGTATGGAAAATAAAAAATTGAGAGAGAAATTGTAAGAAATATTTTTATTTTATTTCTGGTGTAATTAAATTCAGGTATCTATTTATTTTTACCGGTGAGGGTTATAGTAACGTAATAATTCTGTTTGTAATAATTAAGTAGTATTATTGGTTAGAATAGGAATAATTTGTTCAGCAGAAAAAGTTAGAATTGGATTGGAAATTGATAATTCAAGATTTTACGAAGAAATTTCTAGTAGTATAACCTATGATTCTAGACTGCTACGAATTTTGTTAATATTTTTGGTTATTTGATAATTTAAATGGTTAAATAATGAAACTATATCTTGCAAGATACACTAAGAGAATCCTTTCATAAGTGTGAAGAAGATTAATCACGGAGAAAGGTTCTTTAATAGTAGAGATAGGAAAGCTAGTGATGAGGGTCGAGCATTTTTCGGACGGGATCGAAAGCTAGTAGAATAAAACTACGAAAAACGCGACATCGATCGGAGACACACCTCTGCAACTATTATGCTTCACCAACGTTTAAAAAATACGCAAACGGAACAATTTGACAATCACTCTAATTATCTGAATAATATATTTACACTATCATTATTATAAACATTAATTTTATTCGTTCCACTCGTTCGAAAATTTCTTTTTAATTTTTTTTAGTTCTAGTAAAACAGTTGAATGAAATATGTGTCTATAAAAATAGTCGACCAACAATAATTGTAACGATTTTTTTGTTTTTCTCGCGGATCATGAAACAGTCCGTAGAACGACAGGTCAGTTTTCACGACGGACACGGTGATTCTTTGCCACGATCTATCACGATGACGATGACGAAGTTGCTCGATCGCGTTGCGATTTTAATAGCCGCACGTTGTTGGGAATAACTAATGCCTTTCGTTTCTGTTTTTCTCTGTTATTTCATCGCATGAATCTTCAGCGCTTGGCCGTTCACCTCGGCGCTAGTTCTTTCCATTTTTTTACAGTTATACTATAATTTTTTACATAAAGAATACAAATTTGAAGAAAGAGAAGAATGTTAAAGAACAATCGCTATTTTAAGTATTTTGATTGGAAAAAATACGAGCACAATAAAAAAGAGAATAGACTTTATGTTATTAGCCTTCCTTTTATTTTTGACTTTTATCGTGCCCAAGCTTTATTCACATTTGTGAATAAGATTCTATGCATTCGTCGCATAGAATACGAGTCAGTTTACAATCTTGAACTGGAAACATCGTTCCAATAAAGCTTTATTTTACAATTTTTCTAATTCTGTATTCCTTTTTGTATTTCAGGTAAGTACACGAGACGCCAGACGAATTTTACTCTTCAACCACCGATGATTTCCTTATTACCCGTCATTTTTACAAGGTAACATTTTTCCGAAGCATTAAATTGTTACAATATTTATAAATTTCAACATAAAAATTATTTTTCATATTTCATGACGCTAGATCATTACAAAATAATTTTAATAGAAGTTACATTTTTTTTATGTTCGAAAAATAAATTTCTCCTTGTCGTCAAATAACCCCTCAAAAAAATATTTTTAATTAAAAATTCTTTTTAATTTAAAAATATTTTAAATCTTCGAAATACGAGGTATTAAAAAAATTAAACGCAAAGATCAACCCTTTGCGAAATTAAATTTTTCCAAGCTTCACAAGATCGTTGCAAAAATTTTAAACGTTTCGTACGAAACCGAAAAAGTACAATATCCTTAAAAAACAATCATAAACGATGAAAATTAGGGGTCGTAGAACGAGAAGAGCCAGAGAAACGGTCTCGATAGCAATTACACGATCCTATTTCACACTGCGATTGCGATTACGAGGCCTCCGTCATTGGCTCGACGACGATCAAACCAAATCGTCGTTTCCCCGACGTGACGTTCGAGGAACGACCTTCAGACCGAAGTCGTACGACGACGGCGTGAACGTTTTATCGTCTCGTTGTTGCGTCTCGAAGATTCTTTCGTGAAAAACGAGTTTCATTCGTGGAAGTGTGGTCCTCGTAAAAGCTCCGCTGGTAAATTAACCCCGACACCTCGTCTGCTCGACGACGCTGGAATTGAAATTCATCGTGTCGTCGAATTGGTCCTGTCGGACGTGTTTTGGGGGCTCAGAGTGGCGCTGACGAGGAATACTCGAGACGAGGACGTGGAACGTAGACCGTGGGACGTACTTGAAGGATTTTATGGAAGTTTCAGGGATCTTTAGGTAGATTACAGAAGTGGATAGGTACGAGGTTTGCTTTTTGGAAGACTGTACGTTATATTTGGTAGCATTCTAGAATTTTAGATTCGTAATTTAAATCTTCGAGAGGGTAGTTAACCCTGCTACGGTCCTCGTATTCTTTCAGACCCAATCGTGTTCTCGTTTGACCGAAAAAAAATTCCTAACTTTAATAGAAATGTGTCCTCAACGTGAAATTAAAACAAGGAAATTCGCGTATTAACAATTTATATATTTCTTGACCCTTTGTCTTGCAACCACGATTCACAGTCCTGGCACAGATTATTGTCCAAACACCACAGAGGCACACTATATTTGCGATGAAGCTTTATTTTATCTTTAACTGTAATTTTAATCTATAAGACTGAGAATTAACGAATATGAACTGCGTATAATATCTCACTATTTTGCATCTGACACGTAAGCTATTGCTAATATATATAGCTGCTGAAAAAATAAGACAAGGGGTTAAAATTAGGAAATCTTTTATCGAAAGGAAACTTGGATTGAGATTAAAAATGACTCGATGGACGTAGCAGGTGACTTTAGAAGGGGTGTGTTTTGTATTTTAGGGTGAAACGCTCTTATTCTTCTATTGTTCCTTTAGTTTCTTTTTTTGCTACTTAAGCTTCCATCGCAATACAGATTCACTATAACTTGATACTCACGCTCTAACCTAATTATACTCTTCCACCCTCCGCAGCAAGAATCTTTTCTTGTTTCTCGCGACAGAAAGAATAAAAGTCGCAATTTTTCATCTCAATCTAAAACATAGTAACTAACGATTGTTATAAATAACCGGTCCCGTATCGCGGCGACGATAAACCACTAAAACACAATAACACGGTGATAAGCGAGCGAAATAAAGGCACGTATGGGTAACAAACTCGCACGGAGCCTTACGGACGCCCAACCTGCGTTAGAATTGCATAACAAAGACGTAACTCAACCTTGTCGAGAAGACAACGACAGGAAAGGATCGATTCCCTCCCTCTCGCTGATTTTTTCTCGTTAGCCGCGTCCGGAAGGGCAGGATGTCCCTCGGATTGCTGGACTATTAGAAGGCAATCGAAGAGGGTGGCGGGGTTAGAGGAGGATGGAAACGAGAGGAACAGTAAAAGCGGATGAGAAGAAGTCTCGAGCCGGACGAGAGGGAAGAGAGACACCGCGCGAGATATCGAGGGGAGCAAACGAGCCTCCTCTCGCTAGGGTCGTCGAAGAACGAGGGACAGATGGATGGAGGGATCGAGGGGGAGGGAAGAGGGAGAAAAAAAAGGAGCGAGAGGATGAGAGTGAAAGAGAGTGAAAAGAGAGTGAAAGAGAGTGAGAGAGTAAGAGAGAAAAAGAGTAAGAGAGAGTGAAAGAGAGTGAAAGAGAGATGGAGAAATCGAGCGAACGAGGGGCGCGAGGGAGAAAGAGGGAAAGAGAGAGAATTGCCAAGAATATCCGAGGGCCGATGACCCGTGACACACAGTCGTATATATACTTGATATCATCACTCAACGTCCGACTTGCATGCACGCGATTGTTACAGTGTACGTGTGCGTGGTTGCATCGCGTCAAATGCACCGCCGAATATGCAATGCTCTGCTACACTTTTACTTTTTATTTCCTCTTTATTTTCTTTTTACTTTCTTTTTTTTTGTTTTTTTGTTTTTTTTTTGTTTTTTGGTTTGGTTTGGTTTGTTTGGTTTTGCTGTCGGATCGGCTGAGTGGTTATTAGAGACGATTCGCTGTTTGATGGATTGGTGCTAGGTACTGGCTGGTTCTTTGAGATTCGTGTAAATGAATTGTTTTTTTTTTTCTCTTTTTTCTTTGGTTACGAGAAGAGAAAGGAAGATTTGGCAGAAGTGAAAGGACAGTGTGCGGGATTGGATGAGAGGTTTTCTGAGGGGTTAATTGTAGTTCTGAATTTTGTGCTTTTAATGTTTGCATTTGTTTAGGAGTTTTGTATTTTTTGGGATGTGTGTAGTTTGAATTTTGCATTATTTGGGGGTTTTGTGGCTTGAATCTTGTGTTGGTTGGTGTGTCTGTGTGAACTGTTGGTATTGATATTTGTCCATTTTATCACGTTTACCAAAAACTATAATAATTAATAAGATTTGTAATTAATATCTTCGAAGAAAATCTAAAATTTACGGTTTTTTATTCGAGTCAGTACCAATGTTTCAAAAATCAACAAATTCTAATCTACCCAGTTTTTTATTTTACCCATTATCAATGTTTCAAAAATCAACAAATTCTAATCCACACTGTGCGTCCATTTTTATCAAATTTACCAAGCACTATTAAAATTAATAAGTCCTGTATCTCTAAAAATATGAATTTTAAAAAGCTTCTCTAAAATTAACATTTCTTTAATCGAACTATTATCAATGCCAAGCTGCGAATCGCTATAAGGTGAGTGTTACACTGTCGTTCAAAAATTTGGACACGTACAGTGTATTTTTATTGCCAGTATAAAATGGGAAATCTCCCAAAACTGTGAGCCATATATTAAACAGAGCGTTTAGTGTCTTTTGTCCGGCACAAAATTGTTTTCCGTATCAGTCTCGAACAAAAGCGATACGTGGATACAGGAACTGCTATCATTCAGCGGGAGAAGAGGAAGAAACGAGATCGCGGCGTCGCGAAAAAATACGAGTCTCGCTGCTGCGATTTATTTGCAATGACAATCGTAACACGGAGCTTCTTTTTTATCGAGTCTAAGAATACTTGCCAGGCTGCTTTGTTTGACGTGACTCGCTTTGGGCCGTGATAACGCGACGTTATCGTCGTCAGCCAGTTCAGCGTTATTGTTATTGCAAAAAAGAAAAAGAAGGAGAAAAATGTCGGTTGTTGAAAAATAACGTCTTTCGATCAGTTTTTTTTTCTTCTTGGTTAAACTCATTATGCATTCTCGCAGCTTATCGTGGTGGAGTAATTAGAATTATTGTTGAGGATTTATCAAGGAAAAGAAAGAATTTTAGAAGTTTCTTGATAGAGCGCAACTCTTGTTTTTTTTTTTTTTTTTTTTCATTAAAAATTTTATAATTTTATTTTTCAGTGTTCGAAATCAGTATAGTTCGGTGATCTCTTTACTGCTGTATTGCTTCAATATTACGTCATGTCGCAAACGCAGACTTAGATTAGAGTTGCTAATTATTAAATACGAATTAAATTGTAAAGTAAATACAATCTTCAAGAATTATAGTAAGATCGACAATACTAATAAGTCAAAGTACAGAATTTTTAAATAATGCAAAATTCAAAACACACAATTCTCATATAATACAAAATTCAAAGTATAGAATTTCCAAATAATGCAAAATTCAAAGCATAGATTTTCCAAAAAATACAGAATCTAAAACACACAATTCTCAAGTAATACAATTAAAATTACAGAATTTCCATATAATTCAAAATTCAAATCACAGAATTTCCAAATAACACAAATTTCAAATCACAGAAGTTCCAAAAAATACAGAATCTAAAACACACAATTCTAAAATAATACAAAATTCAAATTACAGAATTTCCATATAATTCAAAATTCAAATCACAGAATTTCCAAAAACTACAAAATCTAAAACACACGATTCCCAAATAATACAAAATTAAAATTACAGAATTTCCATATAATACAAATTTCAAAGCACAGAA
>SMSQ01023158.1:12598-56753 GCA_019453375.1 Ctenoplectra terminalis
TTTTTTTTTTTTTTTTTTCATTAAACATTTTATAATTGTATTATTCAGTGTTCGAAATCAGTATAGTTCGGTGATCTCTTTACTGCTGTATTGCTTCAATATTACGTCATGTCGCAAACGCAGACTTAGATTAGAGTTGCTAATTATTAAATACGAATTAAATTGTAAAGTAAATACAATCTTCAAGAATTATAGTAAGATCGACAATACTAATAAGTCAAAGTACAGAATTTTTAAATAATGCAAAATTCAAAACACACAATTCTCATATAATACAAAATTCAAAGTATAGAATTTCCAAATAATGCAAAATTCAAAGCATAGATTTTCCAAAAAATACAGAATCTAAAACACACAATTCTCAAGTAATACAATTAAAATTACAGAATTTCCATATAATTCAAAATTCAAAACATAGAATTTCCAAATAACACAAATTTCAAATCACAGAAGTTCCAAAAAATACAGAATCTAAAACACACAATTCTAAAATAATACAAAATTCAAATTACAGAATTTCCATATAATTCAAAATTCAAATCACAGAATTTCCAAAAACTACAAAATCTAAAACACACGATTCCCAAATAATACAAAATTAAAATTACAGAATTTCCATATAATACAAATTTCAAAGCACAGAACTCCCAGACAACAAAAAATTTCCAAACCGTACAAGACTTTCACTTCTCTCACAATAATTATAAGATTCCTCAAAATCTTTCAAACTTCCATTTCCCAAAATTTCTGATACGATATTATTCAGAAACTGTCATCGATTCCGTTCGAAAGGGGACTGGCTGTCCCGTTTATAGGAAAGGATGACGCATCGTTGAACACCGTAACCGCGCTGCCCACTTGGGCCGCCCACGCTGCCGCGAACCCACGTGTTTATGCAAAAATCGAATTTCCCGGTGGCGGGTGAAAAGACACTGTTCCGTTCCCCATGGACAAATCAGGTGCCCCTTCGAAGAGTGACGTAGCAGCTGCTGTCGCAATAGAAATTACCATACCTCTGCCCGGTTCTCGTGTTTGTCAACGGCATCACGTTGTTGCTTGTTGACGTAGCGCTACGAATGTTTTGTGGGACGAAACGATTTTTGTTTTTTTCTACGAAAAATTTCTTTTGGATCAACCTGAGAAGCTCTAATTATTTTTTGAATAAAAAATCGTGAAAATCAGGACATCGCTTATTTCAGAATCTTGTGTTAACACTTTAACGACCGGGAGTCTATTAATCGACTTTTTATCGATCGGTGAAATAAAAATGGAAACAGGAAATTGATAAAACAGAAACCCCTCTTAACCAATTGCATAATGTATTGCGATACCTCAACATCTTGGAACAAATTAAATATTTTAGTTCCGATACTGCTATTCGATTCCGTACACTTTTCACTTATTTTTAACCGTCTGTTGTATTTTGTGTACATGTAATTTGGATTGTGTGTATATAATTTTATATTATAATATTACATTTTATATTATAATTTTTAATTACATATGTAGTGAAAAAATGACGAGAGAAAAACTCGCGAAAGAAAAGATATTCGTATACTTTGATTAAAAAAAAATCATTTCATCGATTCAACTTATTCTCAGATTTCATCCAGATTTTTGAATCGACCGATCGCTCTTCCTTTGATATTCTTCGCCCTGTTTCCAAGCGACACGCGCATATCTCTCTCATTCCCTCGTATATATATTTATAAACAAAGAAAGGAATTAAATTCTCGATTGTTGGAAAAAATGTGCGCAAGGGATGTTTTAACAGAAATTTCGCGGGCNCATCGTTGAACACCGTAACCGCGCTGCCCACTTGGGCCGCCCACGCTGCCGCGAACCCACGTGTTTATGCAAAAATCGAATTTCCCGGTGGCGGGTGAAAAGACACTGTTCCGTTCCCCATGGACAAATCAGGTGCCCCTTCGAAGAGTGACGTAGCAGCTGCTGTCGCAATAGAAATTACCATACCTCTGCCCGGTTCTCGTGTTTGTCAACGGCATCACGTTGTTGCTTGTTGACGTAGCGCTACGAATGTTTTGTGGGACGAAACGATTTTTGTTTTTTTCTACGAAAAATTTCTTTTGGATCAACCTGAGAAGCTCTAATTATTTTTTGAATAAAAAATCGTGAAAATCAGGACATCGCTTATTTCAGAATCTTGTGTTAACACTTTAACGACCGGGAGTCTATTAATCGACTTTTTATCGATCGGTGAAATAAAAATGGAAACAGGAAATTGATAAAACAGAAACCCCTCTTAACCAATTGCATAATGTATTGCGATACCTCAACATCTTGGAACAAATTAAATATTTTAGTTCCGATACTGCTATTCGATTCCGTACACTTTTCACTTATTTTTAACCGTCTGTTGTATTTTGTGTACATGTAATTTGGATTGTGTGTATATAATTTTATATTATAATATTACATTTTATATTATAATTTTTAATTACATATGTAGTGAAAAAATGACGAGAGAAAAACTCGCGAAAGAAAAGATATTCGTATACTTTGATTAAAAAAAAATCATTTCATCGATTCAACTTATTCTCAGATTTCATCCAGATTTTTGAATCGACCGATCGCTCTTCCTTTGATATTCTTCGCCCTGTTTCCAAGCGACACGCGCATATCTCTCTCATTCCCTCGTATATATATTTATAAACAAAGAAAGGAATTAAATTCTCGATTGTTGGAAAAAATGTGCGCAAGGGATGTTTTAACAGAAATTTCGCGGGCGATTTCTCCGCGAGGTGTACGCGTCTCCCATTGTTCCTGGTAACTCGTTAACGCGTACCTTGAGGATCCAGTTCACGGACTGTAAACGTAAATCCCGGTCAGCTGTATTATTGGGTCATTATTCCGGGTAAACCGTGGGGAAGCGCGCGAAAAAAAAAAAAACGAGGAAGAAGAAAAACGAGGGGAAGGTTACCCCTCTGGGGCTGGAAAACGAGCTGGAGAAGCGGGAGCGTTCGCGCGAATTCACGCGACCGGATCAATTTTGCTCGAGTAAATCGATTGGAAAAAAAAAAAAAAAAGGTGGATCGTGAAAGGAGAATTTTAGAAATCTTCCACCCTTTTTAGTAATTTTTCTTTGGTTTAATTTTAGCAGCTAGACTGTTTTATTTCATGTTTAATTTACCATGTTAGATTGGTTGATTACGAAATTATTTAAATTATTAAAAATAAAATTTGTATTAGAAATGCTGATAAAATAATTATTTAAAAAGGAAAAGATTTTTCAGTCACAATGAAAGGTTCCAAAATTACTTGATAAAAAAATACTCTTTTACGTACAACAATATTAAAATTACCATTTATTATCAAAACCTGTGCTTATCTATTAAAAAAAAAATTCATGTTAAAAAAAAATAGATAATTTTTAATCTCAAATCAAAACCAATTCCAGAACCAAATTCCATCGAAACCAATTCCAAAACCAAATTCCATCGAAACCAATTCCAAAATCAAATTCCATCAAAACCAATCATTCAATTTATACCACGAAGCTCCATAAAAATAATTGAAAATAAAATATAAAATTGCCTTCCGTAACAACAATAGAATCGTTTCGAATGAACTTCGTAGAAGCGTCTCGATAATTCTCGAAATTTCCAGCGCGTCAGATAAAAGAACCAATGGGATCGCGAGCTAAGCGAGAAAAATTCAGTGTGAAAAAAAAAATGCATACGTTCAGTCCCTTTTCTGATAAGTGTTCGTTCAGTGTGGCGGAAAACCGGTAGGGAAAGCGAAAGGGAAAGGGTGCGCTCTTCCTAGGGGTAATATGGGTCCGGTGGTAAGAAGTGAAAGGGAAACGACGTGGCCACGGACACGTGGACATCCGATTGTTTTCACTTTTCGAGAAGCAAGGGTGGCCGAACTAGGGCAAACGGGTATCGATCCGGAACGAGCACGATCCTCGCTGTGAGTAAAAAAAAAATAATGGAACTCGAAAGTGTTACAGAATTAATAAAAAAAAAAGGAACGGAGTACATCCTTGCTGGATTATAAAAATGTATTTATATTACACGTGAAATTGGATAATTTTGAGGAACACAGAATATTAACAAATATTTAAAAAACGAAGAATTTTGTAGTACAGTTTTATATCCTGGAATACAGTGAATCTTGAAGAGAAGAGCTTTCGAAGCTTCCAGCTCTCTAAATAAACTCGAACCCTCTAATATTATAAAATATTCAATTCTATGACACTCCAATTTGAAAGTAAAAAAAAGACACAAAAAGAAAATCGTACTATTATATTTACCGTGGAGAATCAAAATTTTTTTAAATTAAAGACCTTCCAGCTTCTACCGAAGTTCGCTAACACTAAAATTCAGGACTTAAAGAATTGAATAGAAGAATCTTATGAACTTTCACTACTTAAGATTAACGAGCTCGATAAAAGCTCGGTAACAAAATCATAAAAAAGAATCCAAACGCTGCAAAATATAAAAATGAGAAAAATGAGAAAATTTTCAAAAATTACAAAAACTTTCGACTATCAACTCTGTGAATAAATTAGCATCCATTTTTCTCCGACTTTCTACCAATCCAAGTGGCAAGGACGTTTCGTTTCTTGTTCTCCGCAGAGAAGAGGCGTACGATCTTACAGGGACACCGTGTATAAGGCAAGAAGCTGAGAACAGTCGAGCGGACTCTCGTAGTCGTGGAACAGTGACCCCCTGGACCAGAGATACAGTTATTGCGTTTACTCTCCTCGGTGCCGGTGCACCTACCAGCTCGCGCGCGTGCACACGCAAACACACGTACACATTTACACTCGTTGCACTCAGCCAACCGTGCATTGCACCGTCGGTGGTAGCGATGGATGCATACGATCCTCTCGCGTGGAAGTTTACGAGCGATTGAAAGAGTCGAGAAAGTTTGGTTCGTGTGAATTTTTTTTTTTTTTAGAGACGAACGAGAAATTTCTTATCCTTTAAATCTAAGTCTAAGATTCTTAACTGAATCTAAAACTAAGAAAAATAGGAATAGTTTATTATATTTAAGCACTGAAATAAAATTCTTGAAGCATTTAAATTATTTGATTAAAATTTTATAGGAACGATTGAATTTTTTATTGTATTAAAATAATTTTTAAGTATGGAAGTTCTTGAAAGGTTGTTTTTTTATTACTTTTTTTTTTAAATAAGGGGAAGTTGGAGATGGTTTTTATTTATTATTGTGCTTAGAGTATTTTTTTGAACGGTGTATGATATTTATTAAATTAAACTGAAAATTTTATTGATTTGTTTGAGACGGCTCGAAGCCATCCCTAGTTATACGTAAGCTCGATAGCGATCGACCGGTCGGAATTGCAAGGAAAATCGAGGAACCAGCGTCGGAACTCGTGTGTGTGCGCGTATATTCGAGCGTCGTTGCCCAAAAATTACGACGCTTTGTTTTGCGTGTCCTGTTTTTCTCGGTGCACCACGGACGCCTTTTTTTTTTCGCTCGAGTACGCTGCACTCAATTTTTATGCCTGTTTCTTTACGACTTTTTGTTTGACAGAATATGTCACATTTCTCGTGTGCTAGTTTTTTTTTATTTCCTGAATAAATTTTTGCGCAAATAAAGCTTGAGTTGACTGACCAGAAATTAATTGTAGAAACAAAATATTTGATGCGAAACTCTGAAATAAAATACGAATCATTTTCGAGAAACATTCTCGGTACGATTTTTAATTCTTCTGTGAAAAGTGTTTCTGGAACAATTAGATCACGAGTGATACATTGGCGTCTAACGTTGAGAATGAAACTAAAAATATTTAATCTATATTCCTAAATTTGTTAATCGAATCAATCTTTTTTACCGGTGATTTAACTCAAACAAAAAGTTCACTGCTTTTATGTAGATCATCGATGAGTCATTTAACGGGAGAAAAAGCTTGGAGTCGTAACAAAGTGACCCGCTTTACAGTTTTATTTCGAGCTTGTCAAATTTAGCAACAATTCTATACGCTTCGGCTTCTCGATTAATTCCAGTGACGATACGCGTCTTTTCGTCTCGGTCGATGAATCGATGCAAATATTAATAAAACGTAATGGTATAAATGGACTTTGTTGGTATTACGATTATGTCGCTAGTCGGAGAAATTAATAAATTAATAAATTAATTAAAAAAAGTTACGCGTTTCTCCGGTCGGGATATCAGAAACGGAATTCCGCTGATGTTGCGCGTTATGCAGCTGAGAAAAAAGAGAGATGAGAAGGGATAAGAAGGGTCGTGGCCGATGTCGACACGCCAGAAATTGTACGGAATATCGAAATTACACGCGTGGTGCACGCGCGGCTCGGTGAGAACCGAGATAACCTCGTTTTGGGTGCAGCGAACGAAACGGGTTTCCTGCAGCCGGCTTTCGTCGTAGGGAGACTCTTTGCACGCACGATGTAACGATAGAATGCCGTTTCTAAAAGGTTGTAACAGGCGAATCTTCCGTAAAATTGCCTTAAAACCAGATTTTCTTCCAGAGACTTGCCATTTTTCTGTTTTTTTATACGAATTAAGCAAAAGACACCCAAAGTTTAGTTAAACCTTACGGACGCTACAGTTTCTTTCTATTTTTACGCAAATGGTCCTTACTGTTTTATTAGACCATCAAATATTGAACCACTCTGAATATTTTTATCGATATTCAGTTATAATATAAATGAACAGGAAAAAAAAAAAATACTTAAACGTTTAATCAATTTTACAAAGAATACAATTCTCTGCCCGTCCACTGCAATAGCTTCAAGCTATAAAAATAATTACCATGTTAAATGTTAAACCATCCTGTATAATTCAATAAATATTTGATCATAATACAAATGAATAGAAAAAAAGAAATACTTAAACGTTTAATCAATTTTACAAAGAATACAATTCTCTGCCCATCCACTGCAATAGCTTCAAGCTATAAAAATAATTACCATGTTAAATGTTAAACCATCCTGTATAATTCAATAAATATTTGATCATAATACAAATGAATAGAAAAAAAGAAATACTTAAACGTTCAATAAATTTTACAAATAATACAATTCTCTTCCCTTCCACCGCAATAATTTCAACCCCTAAAAATAATTACCGCGTTAAATATTAAACCGTCCTGTATATTCCAACAAATATTTAATCACAGCACAAGCGAACCAAACAGAAGAAAAAAATATTCAAACCTTTAGCGAAACCTCGCACAGAATACAATCCCCTTCCTTTCAACTCCAATAATTTCAACCCCAGAAAACAATTACCATTACCTTTATTGCAATTACCTGCTGACCAAACATTAAACCACTCGATACATTTGAACAAATATTAAACCTAAATAAAAATGAAACAAATGACAAAAAAAACTTAACCAAACCGCGCACAAAATCTAATTTCCTCTCCCTCTCTTCACCTTACTTATTAAATTAAATATTAAATGCAAAACCACCCTAGCCATCGATCACCCTTCGAACGCAACATAAATTCGAGTAGTCGCGCTCTTAAGTGACTTGAAAAAGAAAAGAAAAAAAAATTGTCACGTATGGGAGCGCAGAAAAAGACGAGAAAGAAGGATACAGAAACGTGGAGAGAGGCGGGAAAGCAAAAGCGCGATAATAAAATGGCCGCGTGCACGCGCGTACACTGGCCCCGCTATCTGATCGTGAAAGCTAAAATACAACCACCAAATGCTCGTACTTTCTACTACGCTACTTATTGCGAGCTACGCGCGATAGCAAAGTGATAAAACGTTCCGCGACAGAGAGGGGGTGAAAGAAGATGAGGAAGGGGGAGGAGGAGAGAGAGAGAAGAGTTGGACGCAGCGGCGTCCCACTTTCCAAGCAAAAGATACCCGCGAAGATAGCTTGCACGGTCCCCGGACGCTTTCCAGCTAGGCGAAAAAATCGAAATGTGCTCGATAGCTCGATTTACCGGCCGATACTACTCGCCGCCACTGTTTGCCCACGGCGTTCGAGCTCACCCTGCTTTTTCAGGCCGGCGTCGATACCTGGGTTGTTCGTTTCGTTTCTTCACCGCGAGTGATGCAGAACTTTGATTAATAAAAACGTCTGAGGACTGTAGGAGGTGGTCCAAGGTGTTTAACCGTAATCAGGATCATATACGTTGGATTCCGAGATGGGAAAACGGAGTTGAACAGTTTTAATATTATTCGAAGGAATTTTTATTCGAGACCAGGGGTGGTTCGGCTCGGTAACGAACAGAAATTTTGGCAAAGATTCTGCTAGCGCTCGTGATAGAATTCTAATTAATCTAAATACGTGTAACGTAAATACGTGTATGTTGGAAAGATGACGAGTGGGACGGCACAGGAGCAAGAGTACTTCATTCGCTCCGCTTTTTCGCGTTTGTTTCTCGATGCATAGACGTGATTTTTTTCGGCGAATAACAAACATACGGTGCACTGTTCTTACAATTGTGTTGGAAGAAAAGATAAAAAGGTGGATCTGTTAGATTCTACCTAATCAGAGATGTTCCTTTCACTCGTCTTCTTTTCAGCAACGCAATATTTACTCTGCCGTTAATAAAGACACTTGTAAGTTCTGAATAAAGCGTCCATCGAAGTAAACATTTAGTAATATTTTAAGAAGTCTATGTAATTTGTAGTTTTCTATAGCGTAAATAATTAAATAGGAGATTCCATTTTATAACTATAGTATATCGTTTTTTTTATTTTCTGAAGTTGTGTCCGATGAATTATGGACAGGAGTGTATGTATCCGCCGAAACAAACAGGGTATCTCGATTAATTAAGAATAATCGTGAGCCATCGTGTAAAGAAGACGCGAACAAGCGGCCATTGTGAGACCTAGCGATGAATAATTATAATTTCTCGACTTTTCAGCTTAACGTCGAATTAATAGACGCTGGAACGAGCAGCTGATAACTCAATTTATCGACAATTACGCGATTGTGATACGGTTAGTCGCGCGAGACGATAAGCACGCGCCCCGAGCATTTGCATATCGGTGTTTGCAAATTTACGATCGGTGTACGGCGGAAGGATCGACGAGTATTCTGACTTCTGTCGAACGAGACGCCGCTTTTGAAAGGCGGCGACATAATTATTCATGCGGAGCAAGAAAGACTCGTGATCCGATCGTTGAGAACGACCGTTCTGATAGCGCTCGCAGGAATTTGCATATCGCCAGGGAAATTTATTAACTGGTACGATGAATCGATCATCTAACGCGACATTGTCGTATTTCAGCTGTAAGCTAGCCGACACCCAACGTGAACGTAGATCGTTGGAAAAAAATAGAGTTTCGGGCGATTTATAGCTCCTACGAAATTAATTGACCGCTCAAGGCCATTCTGGTGCGATCGCCCCACTACTTTGTATTTTTTTTCGATATCTTTCTGATCGTTCTGAATTAAAATAAAATTTCTCCGGGTTGCGTTGACTATAATAACAAATTGACAATTTTTTAAAAAGTCCAAAAGGATAAATAAATAGTAATGATTGGTAAATTAATATTTGTGTTTTTTCTCCCGATGGTTATAAATTGAAATAAAAATCCTCAAATTTGTATTAATTATAATAAGTTAAATATCAAATTTCTGTTCAACTTCGTCTCAAAATAAATGAATAACATCTAAATCACACGTAATCATTAATTATGTTTCGTACAAATCTTGTTATAGGAAGCTTGAAAAAAAAAATGAACCAAAGTGGAACTTGAAGTCCACAGTCCACAATCATACCCATTGTTTATGAATTATTTCTTCCTTATCTCTACGCCTAACAGCAACGCGAAACCTTTCAAAAATTTCCATCGTGTAAAAATAGGCCAACGAAAGCATGCGAGTGAAACGGCAACCTTGAAGCGCAATTGAACCCTTGATCGTGATGTCAGAAGACACCGGGCTCCAATTGTAACTTTGAAGTACAATTGAAGACCGGTCCATCATCCACCGAATATATTTAGCGCTATCCAAAGCGACTTCGTACTTCTTTCCTGACAAATTGTGTACACTTTAATTTTCTAACTTTTAGAAAAATATAAATCGCTTCAATTGTTGCGCTAAAAAATTATTTAACCAAAAAAAAAAACAAGAGCCTACTTACATATTTAAAAACAAAAAAAATAAAAAAAAAATTGGGAGACTATAATAAAGTTATTCAATCTATTTTTGTATATAACATATAAATTTAGAACTACGATGAAAAGCATCGATCGTAATTAAATCTCAATCCTCAATTTCCAGTGTCAAAAAAAAAATTGGTTGGGTAGAAAATAAAGTTGGTGTTAGTTTAAAATTATTTTCTCCGATTCTCAAAAAATCGACAATGATTTCACGAGACGTAAGAGTGGAAAACGGTCGTCGAAGAAGAAAGCCGACATCGGGCGACAATGTTTCGCGGGCATAAATCAGATCGGAGAAAGTTACAACCCCAATTAACCTCTGTGATACGGGATGACTCGCGTTGCAGGGTTCGTTGAACCGATCTCCGAGAAACGAGCGAACGCCATGAGCGGCCGTTTTGGTCCGTTCACCTGATAACAGGCTAAGTAATGGCAGATAAATATAGACATGGTCGACCACATTTTAGAATTCGGTTTTTAATCCCATATATACACCCTGCTGTAACGTATACAAGGGTAGTTATGCGAAAATTGCAAGAATAATCTGTATCATTATAATTATTAAATGGAAACTTGGAGAATTTTTTTTGAATCTATAATGTTTTTAGATTTATACCGCTAAAGACATTTTTGATTATGTTTTACGCGCGAATCGAGTGCGTTTATGTATATAAATAAAATTCATTTACATTTTATTAATAAAACTTTATTAGTAATCATTATTTTTTTTGTTTTTTTTGTTTTCTAAATATATGAAATTTTATTTTTACGTACTATTAGATTTTCGTTTATGACACGAACAAATGATACTGTCTTCATAAATAACCGTGCATCTACAGGTCTACAATTTTCTAAAATTTTTCTAGCAACCATTCTTTTCCTCAAAATTTATGAACTTACATTTTTACCGACTGCTACGTTTTTATTTACGATACAAATCATACTCTCTTCGTAAATAACATTGCACCTGTAAGTTCACATTTTTCTAAAATTTTTCCAGCAACCATTCTTTTTTTCAAAATTTATGAACTTACATTTCTACGGACTGCTACGTTTTTATTTATGATACAAATGATACTATCTTCGTAAATAACCTTGCACCTGTAAGTCTACAATTTTCTAAAATTTTATCAGCAGTCACTAGTTTCTTTTTTTCTTTTTTTTCTTTTTTATCAAAATTTATCAAATTTCACTACATTTTTATTTACGATATTATTCGAACAACCCTCGCGAAGAAATAATTAATTTACACGTTTAAGAAATACACAACATCGTTTTATATTTAATATTACGCCTGCAAGTGCGTATTTCACGTATTATTACGTTCTTGAACCTAACCCACCCTGAAACTGGCAATTTCTCCGATTTGACAGAGCGAATCGAGTGGATCGAACTCACGCCCGCTCACAAAGGCCCCGTTCCACTTCTGAAAATCGTTCCGCCGGCAAAATCGTTCACTGGAACGACACGATAAACTTTCTACGTGCGTGCAGCGACGAAACGCACCGTGCCTCGGTCCCCTTTTGTGCACACGCAGCACTCGCTTCCACAGCCTCTGTTTACGATGACGTAACTGCTCTGCGAATCGTCGTTCTACCTTTACAGATCCTCCCATTAGGAGAATCAATTTTTTCGTACCAACCATTAACCCTTTCGCTGCGAAACACGTAAATATACGCTCTCGAAAGTTAAGCAATCAATCGTTAAAAGTCGTGCACCGACATTTTCTGTGTAACGAAATTATTTTTAATTCCATTTACATCTCCGCGGTATAAATTCGTTATATCAATACGTACATTAATTTTACAATAACAAACAATATTACTGGCCCGTAGATCAAGAGCGTTTTCAGTCTTTGAAGCATCGTAGCGAAAGGTTTAATTGCTAAAAGGCAAAATTGATCGACTCCGTTTTCTGTAAGTTTCTCAAACTTAATATCAGAATGCTTAACCCTTTGCTAACTCCGTACGATTCTTCATCACTGAAGAAAAGAAGTTTTATTTTGAACGGAAAAAATTATTATTGCCCGTGAAAGTACTTGTTTTTATTCGTTTTACAAATTTCCTATTTCCTCTCGTAAACGAAACATAAATTTTTAATTTTCTAAATCATCATGAGTATCTTTGGAAATCGAGCGTAATCGTGTTGAAAACAGAATATCTCCGTAGCGGAGACAAAGGAGTTCGACGTTTCATTAAGTTTAATCATTGTAAAATTTTCTTTATTTGACAATTTTTTTTTTTAACTTCGATGGATTGACTCGTATACAAATTTTGNTTGG
This sequence comes from Ctenoplectra terminalis, assembly GCA_019453375.1. Classification (NCBI taxonomy): domain Eukaryota; kingdom Metazoa; phylum Arthropoda; class Insecta; order Hymenoptera; family Apidae; genus Ctenoplectra; species Ctenoplectra terminalis. The sequence goes on from SMSQ01023158.1 coordinate 24,964, forward strand.
ACGTTTCATTAAGTTTAATCATTGTAAAATTTTCTTTATTGTACAATTTTTTTTTTTAACTTCGATGGATTGACTCGTATACAAATTTTGATTAAGAAATATTATTTCTCGTAGGAAATAAAGAAAAAATTTGTTTTAGTAAGAAAGTGAAACGAGAGGATGAGAATCGAAGGCGATTGAAATTTTATCAGCGAAAAATGTTCCGCAACGCCACGTCACAAGGAAGATTCGAATCGATACCGAATGATTAGCCTCGATTGTAATTAAATTGTCACTCATTGCGACGCGCAGTTTCGGGGCGGGCTGATTTTTTTTTTTTTTTATCGAGGTGATTGACTGCTCCCAGAAGGTTGATCGTTCGTATTTCTTTCTTTTTTTTTTTCTCTCCCCTTTTGATCGATCGTGAGTTTCGAAAAGTCGATCGTTGGTACGTGTTCGGTGGGTCGATGGTGCTGGAACGAGCGCTCGTGTCACGTAGCTCGTCGATATTTTGAGCTGATGACGGGAACGGAAACGAGAGGTTTCTCCCTGAGGAATGCTTAGATTTGTGAATCAGGGATATATGATTCTGTTTTGGAGGAATCTTGGGAAATTTTATTCCTGATAGCTTGAGAAATTTGGTTGTTGTAAGGGAACCGATGATTAGAGCCATTTAGAAAGACTGAGATTGTAAAATTGGTTAAAAAAAGTTGGAAAAAATACAGTTCATGGATTGAGAAATTTGGTTGTCGTAAAAGAACTAATGATCGGTGTAGTTTAGAAAGAGTAAGATTATAAAATAAATTAGATAAGGAAACTTGAAAAAATATACTTCGTAGATATAGTATATAGACAGACATCGATCTTCGTAGAAGATATAAATATACTTCAAACCTAGAAAAATATAGTTCACACGTTTCAAATATAGAATCTTGAATCGTTATACCTCTAGATACAATAAAATTGTGATAACATAAGAAATTTATAAAAATTATTAATACATTATATAAGACAGATATAAATACATTTTTAACGTATCGTTAATTAATTTGGGGAGACTTACGGGTACGTAAAGCAGCCAATAAATGTTTTTTTAATTAAAATTATGCTTTTCTGCTATAAGATATTATTGAAAGAACGTTTTTTTTATGATATTCACCAGAACCAATCGAATCTTCAAAAACAGCTCTCATACAATGTGTTAAATAAAAAAGATCTACATTTAAGATTAAAATGATACAGGCGGCCATATTGGTTTTTAATCGTCTTAGCTTCCACTGTTAATAAAGCCAAAAAAAAAAAGATATTTGCTAAGCAAATACGAGCGCTAGAATACGATATTTAAAAAAACAAAAACAGTAGAATTGATCACGAAATTGGTCGCAAAATTCGTCACGAAATTGGTCGCTAACATTTGCATGCACAGGAGGCGGGTTCAACGAACTCGAGACCGGGGTCAATTCGTCGAGAGACCCTGGAACTTCCTTCAACGAGACCTAACCCCGTGAAACCTCGACCCGACATTGAGGCGATGAATTACGAAAATGATCGAGGGAAAAAAAGACTGCGAGGAAAGGAGGAGGAGCGCCGGCGCTTACGCATCGTAGCCGAATTCTGCGAACCTGACCGACGAACCTAATGAACGAACCTATTGTCCGTGAAGTACGGGGGAAATCGGGACGAATTGCTTTACGCGTGGACAATCCGTTGAAAGCGGACTGAAATTTTTATTTCGCACCCCTTTCATATGGTAATTGGTGAAATTCTACAGTGACCGGGATTATGGAAATTATTGTTTAATGGTGTGGTGAAAATTTGGTCGATTCGACGGTTCGAGATTTGTTGGGTGGCAGGTGTGTTTAAGGGATGCTGCGACTCGGAATAATAATAAGTCTAAAAATCCTCAAAATTTCTATAAATGGATATTATTTGTACGATGTAAAATAGTTTAGAAGTTAATTATGAGAGGGAGAATATTTAAAAAAAAACGTGTTTAAGGGATGCTGCGACACGGAATGGTGATAAGTCTAAAAATCCTCAAAATTAGTAAAATAGTAAATAAGTCTAAAAATCCTCAAAATTAGTAAAAAAAAGAGTAAAATAGTTTAGAGGTTAATTATGAGAGGGAGAATATTTTTAAAAAATCGTAATAACGAGTCCAGAAAATATGTGTTCTTTGAGAATAGAAACTTTACTACAAAGAGACCAACCTTCTCGCGGAGAGAAACGAAACTCGGTATAATAATATTATCTTTATGACTTAAAATAGTTCACAAATTAATTACGAGAAGGAAAATGTTTGTGGTAAACCCTAATAGCGACGAATCCTAAAATCCACAAGGTATTTTAATACACGTGTTCTTTAGATATCAATACTCTGCTCCAAAGCGACCCACCCCTTCGCTATCGAAGGTAAAAATCAGTGTACCTGATATTATCTTTATAAAACAAAGTATTTTCAGAAATTCTCATCGGTAACAAATCCAAAAAATTTCCATACCTTTTTTCATTACATATATCCGTACCTCGAGTATCGAAACTTTACTCCAAAGCGACTCACCCCCTCGCTAGCAAAGATAGAAACCTGTGCAAGTGGTCGAATTAAAAATGAGAGAGAAAAGATTAAAAAAAAGAATCTTATCGCCAAATCAAAGAATCCACGAGGCATATGTAACGCTCCGATAAATATGACGAAACGAACTCGTCCCTCCGTTTCCCTCCATCGCAGTATCCCCCGTTGCCCCGTCTTCTGAACGTCTTCCTCGTCTTTCCTCCCCATCGGGCCTCCGTCGTTCAACGTCGAGGTTCAACGAACCCGGGATGACGTGATACTGCCATGTTGGGAATTTATTATCTGACTCCGTTGTCCAACGACCCCCGCTTTTTGTGTATCGCGACGCGAGACCGACCGACCGCTCCTCGTTCTTAGTTCCTTTCCGATTTCAACGGGGGAGGATCGCGCGCGCCAACAGTCACGTGGCACGCGACCGCCATCGTCGATTTTTTTGTGGTTGCCGAAGGGGCGAGGAACGGTGGCGAACAGGTTCGTGGAATTTCTTTGAAGAAACAAAAGATAGAGGTTGTTTATTTATTTTTTTTATGGAGCTTGATTGGTAAGATGGAGTCAGGGGATGAAGTTTGGTGGATCGAAGGTGGATTTTTATAGTTTTTCGAGGTTTTTGGAGATTTTTGGAAGTTTTCGGATAGGATTGGTTGAATTTGGTAGGTGTGGGATGGAGAATTAAAACAAATAAAATAAAAGAAAACTGTGATATTGGTTAATGATTGGATATTGTTTTTTTTTTTGTTTTGTGTTAGAAGATTTAATATACATAAGATGTATTGTATGATTTATATGGTATAGGTTGGGAATGGTTTATTAGTTGTTAAATGGGTTAACATGAATTTTTATCTACAGATATTTAAACCTATTTTTATGAGTTAATATTTGTAACTCATAGGGGTGTAAGATGAAGTTGAGTGATAGTATTATTTTGAGAGGTAGATGTTACGCGGTGTTATGTAAGACAGTGAGTATATTTTGCGAAATATTGCGTTAATTTGAACAACTAAGGGGGTTGATTTTACAAATTTTGGGTTTAATGATATTTAGATCGAGGTAGTCGATTGAAAAATTTTGTATGACTCAGATACAATAAGTAACGCTACGTGAGCATTATATTATGTTACGTTGCACGAACAACCGATGAAATTCAATATTAATTGAGGTTTTTATGACGAAGAATCTTTGACCTTTTTGCAACTCAATACGCTTAAACGCGTACCGCTACGTACACCGCGGATTGAGCTACGAATTTCAACGAATTCTTTATTATTCCTCGCTTTATGAATTACTTTGAACGGGCATGAAGTTATAATTAAGCGTCTAATTTCACGTTGGCGGTTTCTCTTTCCGAGGTCGTTGACGTGTTTACGCGAAACACGATTAAAGGTCCTCTATCTTAAGAATTCGCTACTGAAATTCCATCTAGTGCAGGTGTAAAAAATTAGTACCGATGTTTACTAGGAAATACTCTGATTACCCGCGAACAGCTTTTTTACTATCACGAGCAGCATCGTGTTTCGTGCGTCTATCTGTTCGGTAATGCAGATCTGTTGTTTGTACGCTTTGCGAGAAGATGCTTTTACTTTAAACAGTCTCGAGTAAACTGCGTCACGTTTCAAATTCGTTGTTACTCATAACAATCATGTTTCGTTGTACCTGCCAGCTCGTTCTCTGCGTTAATTTGAATACCATGCTGTAAAAGTAGTGTGTGAAACACTATAGATACACCAGAAGAATATAAAAATATAAAAATATAAAAATTATAAAAATTATAAAAATTATAAAAAAATATAAAATAGTAGAAAGAATATGTTGGAAATTCTACATAAAATACTAAAAGAAATACGCTAGAAATTCTGTACAAATTACTACGATAATGTTATAGGAACACTGTATAAAACATTATACAAACTCCACATCAAACGATATTAAAATACTACAAAAATACAGTACAAAATACTTTCAGAATAATATATAGAAATAATATGTAAACTACCCTTCCAGAAAAAAAATTCCCTCGTCATTTTATTATTTTATTATTTCATTATTTGATTATTTTATTAGAAATGAAATGCATAAACGTTTTCCAAAAGAGTTCGGTACCCTCGAACGATTCACTTCCCTCTTACGAGTCGGCTTTCCTATTCTCCTTGGAAACCCATTGGAAAGTCGCGAGATTGATTCCGCTTATATGGGCTCGCGCGAGTGAAGATGTTCCCCAGCCGCCTTAATTGACGGCTCGGATTTATTCGCCTGCGTACAGCTTTCGAACGGCCTTGCAGAAACCGTTTTCCCGTCCCTGATCGCCTCGCAAAACATCCAACCCGACTGAAAGCTGATCCAACGGATCGAAAGCCGTTCCGTCGCGTTTCTCGTCGTTTCACGAAGATTTCTATGAGTTAGGGCTCGATATACTAGTTCCTTCTATTAGAAAATTATTTTCGAACCTTAAAATGGTTCCGTTACAGTTATTAAAATTATTAAAATTGTTACGAAAAGAATTTTAATTTAGAAAATTTGCATTCAAGAAAAATGAATTTCTTTTCCTTCTAGTAAAAGAATTTTAAATAAATCTCTCTGAAAAAATTACCTAATTTAAAAAAAAGTACGTAACGTTCCATTAAAATTATTAAAACTGATTAAAATTGTTACGAAAAGGGTTTTAATTTAGAAAATTTACATATATGAAAAATTAATTTTTTTTTCCGCAGTCGAGGAATTTTACATTAACTTTTTTTAACATTAAACAATTAAGAAGATATATATTTTTAATTTTATCGTCTACTTTTAAGGGATACTAATATTTACGATTATTAAAACCATTCGATGCAACATGTCATCGAAAGTAATAATAAGAACCATCGTAAAGTAATCAAAACTTAATTTACCATCTGAAAAGAATTTTAATTAAAGAAACGTCGATCGAATGGCCATTCTGTGTCCCTTTTCCTATCGACTTCTTTCCGATTGAAATTGAACTTTTACTCTGTACAACTATTACGATATACAGTTTTGACAACATAATTGAGATTAATACGAAGATCGTACAGCACGATGGTTTAGAACGATCGTTCCTCTTTGATCTTTCCAATTTTCCCTCCTCCAGGAAGACTAGGACTTACGAAATCGATATCTCGCATCGTATATTAACACGTTCACCACCGAGGATCGTTAAAATTCTTTCAGTCGAGTAATTGAAATGGAGGCGAAATAATTTCAATTCCCTCGTTAATGGGGATAATTATCGAGCATTTCTCGCCAATCTGCCGTCATTTATCTTTCGTTTTCAACCAGAAAATTGACACGTCTCTGTCTAGAAGCTGTATTAAAGCGATCGTTAGTCTGTTGGCTGAATCGCTTCTTAACCGTGTGCTTCTTTGGACACAGAATTAAAAATTAACGCGGAGGAAATAATTTCAGCACAATTAATATCAATTCTCGTAAATATTTCTTTGCGAAAAATTATCAGATTTCAGAAATGTTCTCTTTAATTCTCGAAAGTATATAAAAAAGAAGTGACTATCCGAATTTCAAGAAGTTTCGAACAAGTTATATTTTAATTATATTTAATTTTACCAAATGAATTCTACAACGATTAAAGTATAGTAACTGATATCAAAATAAAAATAAAAATGATAGTTTTCTAAAAGAAATAAAATATTTATACGTAATACCAGGAAAACAAATTTTTAGAAATATTTCTGATAAAAAAATAGTGAAAATTGTTCAAGAATGTACTATTGTAAAGTAATAAAATTTCTACGAGAAATATTCTAACTGTATTAATGTTTCTAAACTAATGTTGCTCTGCTTCGAGTAGAAACGTTGAAAACATTTTTTTTTTTTTTCTTTTTTCTTAACCAAAGAATCTTCAGAAGCACAGCTGTTGAACGCTTCTTCCTAAGCCTCTTTCTTGCCATTCTCTTCGACGAACATCGAAACAGATTGCGAAACGAATTTTTTGCCCGTCGCAACCGGACGATTCTCGTTTTTGCGCTCGTTAAAGTCTCCGGCAGTGATTTTCCGAACGAAAACGAATAAAATAATCAAAGTTTTTCGTTTGGATCAGAGGTACAGCGCTGGATAAATTTGTAACGACTTTAGAATAGTAATTATCTTTGCTAATGATCTTGGAGAGTGGATTTTTTTTTGGTGGTAAACACGATGAAGAATAGATTGGGAGGAAATTTCATTTGAAAGCGAGCCAGATCTTGTTTGACGCGGTCTGATTCGTGGCGTAACGTGTGTCCGTCTTAATTGCTGTCGAGAAATAGCTCCAATGAGACGTCATTGTTATTATGAAGGCGAGTGCTTGTCAGCTGGTCGCTCTGGCAGCTGGAATTCGCTGTACGGTTTCGAAATTGTTTCCAGTTGAGCGTTGTATTGAAAAATCTGGACACTTTTCTTACGGATAGAAGAATTTAACTTCTTTTCTTCGACTAAGGTTTATTACGTGATGTAAAATGTGTTTTACAGCTTGAATTACTTATAACATTTATCGTAAAAGAACATTACGCTTATCGAGGAATATTTTAATCTTCCAAACGAAGAACCAAAAAATTCTACAACCCCTACAATTCAACACTCTTATCGTTCTAAAATATAGTAACACCACGAAACACACAGAAATAGATATTATAAACACATGAAAGAAGTATTTTAAACTATTTTTCCGAATAATCAACACTCTCGCTGCTCTACGATACAACCCCACCAAACGTACGACAAATATCAAAAACGCATGAAAAAGGTATTTTAAACTATTCTTTCGAATAATCAACACCCTTTCGGCTCTACGACACAACCCCACCAAACGCACAAATATTAAAAACACACGAAACAAGTATTTTAAACTATTCTTCCGAATAATCCAACACTCTTACCGCTCCAAGATACAACACCACCAATGCGATACAAACGCACGACAAATATTAAAAATATATAAAAGTACCAAACATCTCAACGAACGATAAGAAACAAAAAAGAGAAAAAATTCTCAAATTAATTCCTCGAGCAAGAAAGACACAATGAAACGAACCGATCAATCGAAGGATCCTCCCACAACTCACCCTCTACCCATTCCCAGACTCATCAACGACGAACCAACCCCCTGAAAGAAGCATCGTACCAATTTTCCAGCAGACAATCGTCAAAGAAAATCAAAGTTCCCCTCACTGAAACAAGTGAACGATAGCGCACAGCATTTCAATAGAACATTTCATCGTTTTGTTGCAGAGTGGAAAGCTCAGCGTTGCAGTTGGTGTATCCGCTGGATTCTCGTCCGGTGCAGCTAATCTTCCGGGGGTTGCAGGTGGTCAAGGAAAAACGAGCCCTCCTCCGAGATGTCTCGGGCGTTGTTAAACCAGGAGAACTTTTGGCCATCATGGGCCCTTCAGGTAACGTAGCGGTCTATCGATTCGTGAAATTAAGAATTTTTCCTCCCCTTTCGTCTCCGTTACCCTCGACAGGGCGTAATCCTTCAATCTTGCGACAGATTGGTTACACACAGTGGAAAGGGGAGAGGTTCGAACCACTCGTTTCTCTTGTTCTGTCTTGGCGAAATTGATTTAGAGATTGATCGAGAGATAAAGTCTGGAGAGGTCGAGGCTTTTGGGAGGGTGATGGGTTTCATTTAGAAGGGACGTTGGGGTGAATTTTTATTGGCCGAGGTTCATCGAGGAATATTTTTGAGGATTCAGAGGCTTCTGGCAGGGATTGGGAGGGAATCGATGTATTGTTAGGATGTTTAATATTCGTATTGTTTTATGGTATTGAATTTTTCTTATTCTAATAAGGGGTGGTACGTTCGGTTTGAATTTTTCAACTGCGATACGTCGTGTTTGAGTCGGTTCTGTGGTATTCAATTTTTTTAATTTTGTTTCTGGGTGGTAGGTTCGGTTTGGAAATAGTTTTTACGTAGCGTATGAGCGGACCTTGTAATTGGTTGGATTTATTGTATCCGAATTGTTTTTATGGTATTGAACTTTTATTTTCTTGTTATTTTTTGGTAGTAGGTTTGGTTTGGAAGATATTTTTATGCAGTTCGTGCGTGAATTTTTTTATCGATTGGATATATTGTATTTGGGTTGTTTTTGTGGCATTCAATTGTTTTTTTTTTTAATTTTTGGGTCAGGTTATACAGTTCCCGAGTGAATCTTTTAATTATACGAAGTCACTCGTAATTATTAATTCGTGGAGTTAGATACAATTTGCTGAAGACTAATTTCTTGATTATAAGAATTAATGTCGTCGCGAAGTTGTAAAGGAAAATATTTTGTTGGCGCGAAAATAAAAATCATCACTTTTCAACCCAATTGAGTTACCTCGGTTACCAAGAACTCAAAGTTCAAGTTAAAGGCGAAACCATCAAGAACGGACAATTAAAACAGCAGTAAAACCAAAATTCACACGTCATTACTTTACGACGGGCCACGTTCATCCCCTTTTTTATCGTTGGGAGAATAAGCTCGCAGGGTAATCGTGGTCGATGACGCGACTTATTTATCGCGGCGTGCAACGATCATCCCAATTTTTGGACCGGAGCTTCGTTCGCCTCGTTTAGGCTAATTGACCGTTTCGTTGCAATCCTCGCGAACGCTGATGACCCGATCGGGTTTCCGTGCCCCTCTATTGGACAATTTCGCGGCAGTTTGCGTCATTCGTTTATTTCGCGGTCTCCTCTGCATCGGTCGTTCGCGCTGGTAACTCGTTCTCCCCTCGGCACCTATTTCAGAACACGTTTTGCAACGTTCATCAACGATGACTTAGCTACGACGACTTGTTTCATCGTGACGTGGACTGGAAGGTCAGAATTAGGAGCCGAGTTAGTCGCGGTGTGACTTTTTCGGTACATGAAAGTCTTGGAATGTACGTTGGAAGATACTTGAATCTGCTTTTATCATTTTCACTTTTGAATTAGTGAAAATAAGTAATTTAAATATAATGCTTTCGAATTGGTTTAAGTTTCAATTGAAATGAATTTTGGTTTATCTAGTTTCTTAAGTTAATTAAGCTAATTTAAGTAGTTTAAAATTTTAACTCAGGTATTAATTTAATATTCTGATAAGTATTCAGTTTTTTAAATCTTGACTGAAATATTCAGTGACTTTAACCCGTCGACGCCAGACACGGTAGGACAGAAATTACACGTAGAACCCAAATTCGCAGTCTGGATCGTACGAATAATAAAAATATAGCAGTTTGCAGTTCTATTAGTGTAAATCGGATAATACCTGAAATGTTTCGCGATTGTTAAATTATCAAATGCATTAAACAAGTATTTCATGTCACTATCCACAAAAGCAATTGTAAGATATTATTTTTTTTAAATGAGACCGCCAGTGACACAGAAAAATTCTGTGCCGATCTGCAGAAATTGACGTAGCGCTTAATATTTTAAGTATTAACCCAAGTTTTAAGTATCTTATTAAGTATCTACCTTCTCAGAAATACTAAAAATGAATAAAAAAAAAAAATAACGAACGCTCAATCGTAATTAATATAAAAAACTACCCCTCCAGTACACGAATCTATTTCGATAACCAAAAATACATAAAAATAAGCAAAGCACGAAAGCGAACTGCCAAGAGTTCATCTTTGTTCCCTCCACGCATCGAATCGTTTCCGATCGCTATCCCTAAGGAAAATTCACGACGGCTCTTCTATGTTTAACCACGCGACAAGCGCGTTGCTCGCGTATCGCTCCGGTAACGAGGGATCGCGAGCGGCTGTTCGGCTTCGGGCGATATTTATCGCGAGATTCTTCGTTTCTCCCCTTGATATTCGTTTAACAAGCCGCAAGCTCGCACGCGGGTACAAATCATCCTTGCTTCGGCCGTTTCACGGTTTGTCGTTAACGTCGCCGGTTCGAACCGAACGCGAGAGTGGCCGCCGTTCGTGTTTCCACGTCCGCCGTCGTATATCTTGGCCGAACGACCACGATTCTAGGAACAAAATGTACTATTCCGACCCTGCAGACCTCGCGACTTTCGACTTCGATACTGATTGGGAGAATCTTGCGATGTGAGAATGGAAACATCGAGGCGGATAGTTGAATGTGCTTGCTTGTGTCTAGAATCGTGTAGAATATCTTGGTCTTGTTGATAGTAGAACTATCGAAGCGTTAAAATATGTCTCTTAATTTTGCTTAAAAATTGCACCAATTTTGCATTTTTAAAGATTTTTAGTAATTTTTTTTGTGAAAGGTGTAGATAAAGATTCGGTTCCCTTGCATTATGAACTTTTTTTTTTCTATGATATTCTGTTATTTTTTAAATATCATTTCCTTTTTGGTACCTAGAATTTTGATCTCGTTTGTATAAATAAGATTTGGTTCTCTCTTTTTAATGTTTTGTTATTTTTTTAATATTTTTTAATATTAAATTACTTAATAATTTCTTTTTTGGTATCTAGAATTTTGAATATAAATTTAAAGTCCATTAAAAAAAGATATATTAAAGTCCAAGTAGTGTACAATTTTATTTCCTGAATTAATATTTACGATAAATTTAATTGTTTGAACAGGTTGCGGCAAGACAACGTTGTTGAACTGCCTATCAGGCCGCGTGGGCTTTGACGGGGGTGAAATCTGGCTGAATCGCGAAAGGCTGACAAAAAGATGGCGCCGAAGAATCTGCTACGTCCAACAGCAGGACGTTTTCTTTCCCGATCTCACGTTGAGGCAAACTCTCGAGGTGAGTTTCTTCTTTTTCTCGTTAAATTATACTTTTCAATTTAAAAACGTTAATACCTTCGTAGAAAATAAATGAATGCATTTAAAAAAATACCATAAATACAAAGATAAAAGATTCATCGAGTTAATTAACCAGAAACGATCGCTCGTTTCGCGATAAAAAATTTTTTTCCTCTTTCATAGAACCTACGAACATAAAAATGACTATCGACACGGTTAGAGTCCTTTCGTGGAAGTCGTAAAAAATTAAAAAAATAGAGTTTTATATTCATATATTGTGTTCCTAGCGAAATATTTTCTCGTAAAGACGAGCAATTTCCATAAAACTTATCAAATGGCAAAAGTCTAAATGTTTTCTTCGACATAATAATGTTGCGGACCAATAAATTGTTACGATCACTCCATCGAACGATAAAACCGATGAAACAGCTTCCCATTAAACGGGGCCAATCCCTGTCGTAAAACCCATCGAATTTGCATCCACGAACACCATTATGGAAGAAAAAACAACCCCTTTTTTAGGATCATTTCGTGAAACAATGAAAGTCAAACAAACCTTCGATCGATAAATTTTAACACAACTCGATGACCATGGTTGTTAATACAATTTACTCGGTAAAATTAATTATACTTCAATTAAATCAATTTTGTTAATATTAATAAATATTACAAAATAGGAACACTAATTTAATGTTCAACATTCCTCCCATTTCGCAGTATTCGAGTACAAAGTAAAAAAAAGTATTTGTGTTAGATAAATAATAGATTAATATTCCTTCTATTAAATACCATTAACATCTATTTCTCTCTATCATCGTTCCCGTTCCTTCGTTCTATTTCAACATAATTTATTTGTTACACAAAAAGCGTTCTCTTCTATCCTCCACCTCCAACAGGTTGGATAACAAAAATTAATATTAAATTCAGCACTTTAATCTTCCGTTGAGAGTAACACTGTGTTTCTTCGTATAAAATCACCAACAAAAACAAAGAAAAAAAAAAAGTGAAACGCTTTCTCGCCACGTAATCTCATAAATCTTCCGCATTGTTCGTCCCGGCGCGCAAGTAGAAACGGATGAGCATGGTCAGACGCGCTAGACAAGATCCAATGGCGAGGGCGGCGAAATAGGAAGCGACCGGTTCTGGTCCGCGTTGTTTCCTCGTTTTCCGGGAAAATCAACCGTCGCGCGCGTGCCAAGTTCCGCGAGAAATTTATGAAGGCTCGCGACAGAAAATTAGGAGAACACCTCCGCGCTCGGGATCGCGCGGAATGCGGGCCAAAAGCCAAGCGATGCGTTGCATTTTCGTGAATTTAAAGACGCGTCGTAGACCGTTCCCGTTGCCATTCAGCCCGAAATTGAACTCGGGTTGAGCGGTCGCATTTAATTGACTGCCAGGTTTACAGATTCGACCATTTTGTGGAGAACGATGGAGAAAATTGTGGGAGGTATTTGACGCTGTTTAAACATTCCTTTTGGACCAATTCTTATTTACCTCTTCCAAGCTATTCAAAGTTTAGAAACATTTCTTCTATTTTATCAACGCTAAAACTACCGAAGCAAACAGAAATTCTATAAATTTCTAATGTTGCATTTTTTAATATTCTTCGTCATTTTCTGTAAAGTATATAATTACAGATTTGTTTCCTTTATATTAGATGTTTTTCAAGATATTCACAGTTTTGATTTTTGTGGTAGAATTAGGTGTACTTTAATGGCCGGTAGTTTTAGCGTTAATGTATTCTTATCGGGACATACTGAAGTCCATAAATATTTTATATGATTCTGTTTTTGTGTCTTTTTTTGGAACTGTCTACGGATATTACCGAACCAATTATTAACCCCTTGCGCTACCATTTAGCGAAAATTCGGAGCAAAATTCGGGACAAAAGCGGCCGACGCTCGCTGAACGCTACCGCTAAGATTATTTAGGTTTCGGCCCATATCTTCGCCGTTTTCTAAAAATCTGTCGAGTCCCACTCGTGATATTCGTGTTTGACTCAAAATTGTGACGAGTCTCACCCGCTTTGTCTTTATGACCCAAAAGTGTGACCACGAATCTCACTCGTGACTGCCTGAAATTGATTCGTGTTTTGCCTGAAATTGTGATCAGACTCGTCAAAGTATGGCCAAAAATTAAGTACAGCTGGTAGCATCCTGATCTTTCAACAATTACCAAATCACAAAAACCATCTTTCTTTCCTCCATCAATCAGATTAAATACGACTANGCTGAAGTCCAGAAATATTTTATATAATTCTGTTTTTGTGTCTTTTTTTGGAACTGTCTACGGATATTACCGAACCAATTATTAACCCCTTGCGCTACCATTTAGCGAAAATTCGGAGCAAAATTCGGGACAAAAGCGGCCGACGCTCGCTGAACGCTACCGCTAAGATTATTTAGGTTTCGGCCCATATCTTCGCCGTTTTCTAAAAATCTGTCGAGTCCCACTCGTGATATTCGTGTTTGACTCAAAATTGTGACGAGTCTCACCCGCTTTGTCTTTATGACCCAAAAGTGTGACCACGAATCTCACTCGTGACTGCCTGAAATTGATTCGTGTTTTGCCTGAAATTGTGATCAGACTCGTCAAAGTATGGCCAAAAATTAAGTACAGCTGGTAGCATCCTGATCTTTCAACAATTACCAAATCACAAAAACCATCTTTCTTTCCTCCATCAATCAGATTAAATACGACTAACTTACTATCTAAAAAGCTAACGAACAATTCGNACCAATTATTAACCCCTTGCGCTACCATTTAGCGAAAATTCGGAGCAAAATTCGGGACAAAAGCGGCCGACGCTCGCTGAACGCTACCGCTAAGATTATTTAGGTTTCGGCCCATATCTTCGCCGTTTTCTAAAAATCTGTCGAGTCCCACTCGTGATATTCGTGTTTGACTCAAAATTGTGACGAGTCTCACCCGCTTTGTCTTTATGACCCAAAAGTGTGACCACGAATCTCACTCGTGACTGCCTGAAATTGATTCGTGTTTTGCCTGAAATTGTGATCAGACTCGTCAAAGTATGGCCAAAAATTAAGTACAGCTGGTAGCATCCTGATCTTTCAACAATTACCAAATCACAAAAACCATCTTTCTTTCCTCCATCAATCAGATTAAATACGACTAACTTACTATCTAAAAAGCTAACGAACAATTCGATGCAGGCTTCTCTAAACCACCATCGCCAAAATCAAAACAATCAAAAATATCTCCACCCAAGTACCAGTCCCAATAAATACAATCCAAATACACGATAAATAATTCCCAAAGCACTTTTCCACTCTCTAAATCATCGAGTAAAATTTCTCCGAATGAAACCTAGCATCCAAATGAAAAATTCATCGTACGCGTCGTGAAAACGTCCACACGTGGACGTACCTCGAAACACGCGTGGGTCAAAGACGAAAAGAACCGATCCAACGGGACGTTGGCCTCTCGATTGTGACAAGGGGGACACGAGTTGCCCCGTGACAAATAGAGGGTGGTAGACAGAGAGAGAAAGAGAGGAAAAGAGAGTTGTGGTGACGTCATAACTCGGTCAGTGAACCGTCGAGCGCGTGTCTTACGTGTTTCAAAAACATTCGGCGCCGTATCTACGTGCATAATACGCTAAAGCAACCGCTGCCTTCTCACCTCTCTCTCTCTTTATTTCCCGTTTTTTGCCTCTCTTTCTCTCCCTCTGTCTCTCTCGTGTCACGTTGTTTTCTTCACGGGCTCGTATTTCTTCTTTCGTGCCTTTCTCCAAGCGCGGTGGCGTTTCTGTCACCGCGCTCTTATGGACGCGCCTTTACGCCGACTTTCGACGTTTCTTCTTACCGTCGTCGTTCTCCTTTTTCATCCGCTGCGTTGTTTTTGCTTTTACGACGATCGCCGCGATTTTCAGTTCCTTGACTCCGCTGGCTTTTCATTCCGTTTGCCACCGTTCCATCGGTCTCCTCGTTTTTGCTCCGCGAGATAGAACAGAATTTGGGAGTTGCTTGTCTTGAACGCATTGTCAACCGCACGGATTGTGTTTGTTCAATTATTTCTGAAAATGTACTTCGATAATTATCTTTTTAATATTGGTTTGTGGGAATTCGTAGCAGATTGAAAATAAAGTTCAATTGTTCTCTCTGAAAGTATCGTGGAGTAAAATACCATGGAATCGAGTGTAACGATAAAGTATTATTGAGAGATCTTTCCGAGTGGTAAGCAATGTGTTCGTTCAATAAGTATTTAATAAATCTAAAAATATTTGCTGGCTTAAATCTGTATCCAACAATATTGTGATACAAATTATAATAAATATAAGAAATTATATAAATTGTGGTTATACGGAACAAATTATGATGTAACATATATAAATTCGGACAAAAATGATTCCATGCTACAGAAAATTTTTCGCGATTTTTCTAATTCCGTGCTATAGAAAATTGTTCGTGAATTTTGTGATTCCGTGCTACAGAATATTTTTCATAATTTTTGTAATTCCATGCTACAGAAAATTTTTTATAATTTTTCTAACTCCATGCTACAGAAAATCAATTTTATCAAACAATCGCTCGATTTCTTAAGTCATGACAAAAGAGTTCAATAATAAACCTTTGACCGTATCCTCAACTCCTCCATTTTCTTTACCTCGCGTCCGCCATTTTCTCGTTTCCCTCGACGCCGTCATAACCTCTATCCAAAACCACGCTCTCCTACTGTTCCGAAGTTCCAAAATCGATATTCCTCGATTGGAAACGGTATATTTATCGGGAAGCAATTCCACGAATCATTCTGTCGCCTCACTTTCCCTTTTCTCCGCGTCGACCGTGATGACCGGCACGTCGTCGCCGTTGAAGAGCCAGCCGGCGGAGATGACGTTCACGGTCGTGATCCGTTGTGGAGCAGTCCAGTTTCCTGCTGGCCGAGAGACGACCGCTATACCCGCAGCGAAATATCGTCGGCCGCCACTTTCTCTCTCCGCATAACGGATCCTCTTGTGTAACGGACACTCGGCCGTTGAGAAAATGGCACGTCCATCCGCGTTGGCCGCGGTGTAGGGTGTGTCGACCGCGGCAAGATCCTCCTTAAGCCGCGTACACACGGCCGGTAAACGCGGTTCGACCGAACCGACGTGACTGGAGAAAAGAAACGAGGTGGAGGATATTTTTTCATGGAAACGTTTATGGAAATTTTTCTCGGATTTTTTTTTTCTTTTGATGTTACTAGGGAGAGGGTAGAAAGGATAATTCGTGTGGTTTCTGTGGTAATTAGGTGGTATTTTGGGGGTTTTTCATGATTTTTTATGGAAACGTTTATGGAAATTCTTCTCGGTTTTTTTTCCTTTTGGTGTTATTAGAAAGAGGGTAGAAAGGATAATTCGTGTGATTTCTGTGGTAATTAGGTGGTATTTTGGGGGTTTTTTATGGTTTTTTATGGAAACGTTTATGGAAATTCTTCTCGGTTTTTTTTCCTTTTGGTGTTATTAGAAAGAGGGTAGAAAGGATAATTCGTGTGATTTCTGTGGTAATTAGGTGGTATTTTGGGGTTTTTTTAGTCGTTTTATTGGATTTTTAATCATTTTTGGAGATTTGATTTTCGTGAAGTATTAATTTATTTTTTTGTTGTTCTCTTTCATTACTGCTGAAAATGTTTTATTTGGCGATGTTTAGGTCGTTATAAGTTCGGTTTGTTTGTGTATTAGTAATTGTACATAATTTATGTATTGAGTCTCGTTTTATTTTTCTTCCTGAGGTTTGTTAACAGACGATAGTTTAGATCTAATGTGAATTTCTGTCGATTATATTTTGTTCAATTTTGTATTATGTATTAATTAAAACGCGACTCAAATTGAACTAGTTTCTCGTGAAATATATTTTCTTGCTCTCGGTAATCAGTTTCTAATATTTAGTTTTACACAAATGTTTAATATTCCTATCTAAATGTTCCACGCTGTTTTTCTGTTTATCAAAGTTTCCTCGGTCATAAATTTTCATAGGCTCGTCGAAGCATGAATCGAAACGTTCTCGTTACAATGTACACAATACAGTCGAAGACTTTTGATCGCAATGATCGTGTGAATTCCTCGTTCGATGAGGCTTGCAAGCGTAACACGGGGCCACAAAATCAACGATCGTCGAGAGACGAGAATCGAATTTCCTTTCATTAAGTTGCTTAATGGTTTCGTTCGAGCGGAATTTCAAATAGGCAGCTAGGAAACAATGGGCCGTTTAATTGGCTGTTTTACATTGATTTAAGTTAACCAACCGCGTCGAAAGCTATTATCAGCCGTTTTATATAGTTGCGCATACTTTCGTCGAATGATTAAGTGGAACTATTAATCAGGCACATAATAGAATTTTAAAAGCCCACCGCTGAAGCGTCCAGTGTCCGATTCCAGGCTTCCATTCGAGCAGAAATATGAGTCAGAGTACCGATGAACGATCGATTCTACTTATTGTTAAAAGTACGAGGTTTAAAAATTGTTCCAAGTACATTTCCTTTCTCGTTCGAGTGCCTTTCGATCAAAGTACGGCGACCTTTCAGACGTTTCACTTCTCTATGTGATGTTTTTCAATTCTCGTGTAAGATTCTATTTGAAATTCTTCTCTTCTAATGTGAACAGTAATAGATAAAAAAACTAAGTTTATTAGAAGGTACTTGCGTCACTGATCATATACAATAATACGCCCAGTTCTATTTTAAATCCCAAAAAATTAAAAAACTCTAAATCTCTCAGACATTCTTAATGAAAGAATTCTCAGAATTAGCTTCTTTCTTTATTTCCAAATTTTATGGGTGCTAGAAAAATTACAGTGGAATAAAAAAGATTTTAATCCTCGGGCAAAAAAAAAACTTGATATATTGGTTCTCGAATTTCATAAATTCCAAAGATATAAACTAAAAAAAAATCCACGATATTAAATTACCCTCAAAATCCTAAGGTAAAAAGAAAAGAAAAGGAAAAAAATACCTCACAATTCGTTTCCTCTGTGGTTTCCGAATTTCACAAATTCCAAAGATATAAAATAAAAAAATCCCAGAATACTGAATTACCCTGAAAAAAATTTCGGAATTCGTTTCCTCCGTGGTTTCCGAATTTCACGAATTCCAAAGATATAAAATAAAAAAGTCTCACGATACTAAATCACCCTCGAAATCCTAAGATCAAAAAAAAAAAAAAAAATGTCTCGGAATTCATTTCCTCTGTGGTTTCCGAATTTCACAAATTCCAAAGATATAAAATAAAACTATCACACGATACTAAATTACCCTCAAAATTCGAAGGTCAGAAAAAAAAGAAGTACCTCAGAATTCGTTTCCTCTGTGGATCCCGAATTTCACAAATTCCAGAGCAAACAGAGACAAATTTTAACCGACGTCCACGACGGA
Source organism: Ctenoplectra terminalis (assembly GCA_019453375.1). Lineage (NCBI taxonomy): Eukaryota > Metazoa > Arthropoda > Insecta > Hymenoptera > Apidae > Ctenoplectra > Ctenoplectra terminalis. Next base: position 43,569 of record SMSQ01023158.1, read on the forward strand.
ATTCCAACGGCGCCAGTGGCGTTTCCCTTCTGTTCCAACCCGCTCGCCTCGCGTATCCCCGAATTATCGAATGCACGTGAACACGTTCCGCGGCGAGGAAAGTTCGTGCACTACGTGCAGAATCGCGTAAGCCCGATGGTGGCTCGTTCCTAGCTCCGCTGTCGAACGACAAAGGTGTGGCTCGTTACATCGCGACGCAGAGCTTCCTCCTTCGCTGCAAGATTTGCAGTTCCTGCATTATGTAATTTGTGTGTTCTTCTCTTTTTCGCGAGGTGACGGTAGGATCTTTAAAGGACGGCTTGTTGAACAATTTCTGATCGTCGGATCTCTGTTTGACCACGTTTTGTAATCCTCTTTTTTTTCTGTCCGTTTGAATTGGTTGCGTAAAATGAACCGAGTTTCCCGTTCAAGATTTCTTTGGAGTTGGAACAATAGCTGAGAACTCCTTTTTCTGAGAGTTACTTTTTTAACGGATACTGTGGATACAGCTTATACAAGATATACTCTGCTCTGTACAAATTTAAGAACTTGTATCTGTGTGTCTCCAACTGATTCTGAATTCTTCAACGCCTTTCGATGTAAAGGAAGACTTGGAGATTCTAATAAGAAATTATTCGACGTATAATAAAAAGAAAATAAAGAATACTCTTTAGCTCTATCTAAGTTAGGCTATCAATATCAAACACCTTCGGTTACTGTAAATTACCAAAAAAAATTCATCCACCAACTGCAATGAAAAAAAGAAAGAAATTCTAGATTAATTCACGCATCCTATTCTAACCCATCTTGAAATCATCTAAATTCAACAGCCTACCAACAGTAAACCTCTCCAACCACTCTTAGTCACCTAAAAAAGTATCCACCCTCAGCAATAAAAAAAAAATTTCCAAATTAACTCACCCATTCTATTCTAACCCATTTTCAAGTATCTAAAATTTTATTCTAAATTTAACAGTCTACCAACACCAAACAAACATCTCCAATTACCCTTAATCACCTAAAAACCCATCGACCCTCGGCAATAAAAAAAAAATGCCCAAATAAACTCACCCATTCCATTCCAACCCATCTTCAAGCAACCAAAATATGATTTCCACCCAAACGCGATAGCCTACCAACACTGAACACCTCTTCGAACCACCCTTTATCGCTCAAAAAAAAAACCCATCCACTTTACAATAAACGAAACGAAAAAAAGAAGAANGAGAACTCCTTTTTCTGAGAGTTACTTTTTTAACGGATACTGTGGATACAGCTTATACAAGATATACTCTGCTCTGTACAAATTTAAGAACTTGTATCTGTGTGTCTCCAACTGGTTCTGAATTCTTCAACGCCTTTCGATGTAAAGGAAGACTTGGAGATTCTAATAAGAAATTATTCGACGTATAATAAAAAGAAAATAAAGAATACTCTTTAGCTCTATCTAAGTTAGGCTATCAATATCAAACACCTTCGGTTACTGTAAATTACCAAAAAAAATTCATCCACCAACTGCAATGAAAAAAAGAAAGAAATTCTAGATTAATTCACGCATCCTATTCTAACCCATCTTGAAATCATCTAAATTCAACAGCCTACCAACAATAAACATCTCCAACCACTCTTAGTCACCTAAAAAAGTATCCACCCTCAGCAATAAAAAAAAAATTTCCAAATTAACTCACCCATTCTATTCTAACCCATTTTCAAGTATCTAAAATTTTATTCTAAATTTAACAGTCTACCAACACCAAACAAACATCTCCAATTACCCTTAATCACCTAAAAACCCATCGACCCTCGGCAATAAAAAAAAAATGCCCAAATAAACTCACCCATTCCATTCCAACCCATCTTCAAGCAACCAAAATATGATTTCCACCCAAACGCGATAGCCTACCAACACTGAACACCTCTTCGAACCACCCTTTATCGCTCAAAAAAAAAACCCATCCACTTTACAATAAACGAAACGAAAAAAAGAAGAAGAAGAACAAGAACAAAAAAACCAACAATTCTCTCGGGAAAAAAATTGAGAGAGGTCAAAGAACCAACGCGCATAGCCAAGAATCGAGCCAAGATCCGGTTGGATCAAAAAATCGTGGCGTCGGTTTCGCAAGAGCACGGCGGCTGCGGCGCGTTATCGTAATTGATTTAACGATCGCGATTACGAGCGGACCGGTGCATCCCCGGGGGTACGTGTCAGATGGTAATAATAGACACAAAGTGGCCTGGATGTTACGAAACGGAAATGCACGTCCACGCCGCCGGCTTTTGCTTACATTGCTGTTTAATGCGTAAACGGGGCCGTGGCTTCGGTTAAAAGGCGGCCCCTGGTTTCCGTAAAGTCTCCTCCGTGATACCGATCTTTACCTCCATCGTCTCTCTATCGACCATTTCTGTTGCTCGCTTTCGCCGATTTAATCGTCGATCCACAATTATCGTTTTACCCTATTTTCATCATCGTTCCTCTTCGTTCGTGTGTTTCAGTACCAGGCGAGGCTCAGGCTTCCGGACACGTTCTCGCACTCCCAGAAGATGCAGTGCGTGGATCATATCATCGAGGTCCTCGACCTCGCCGCCTGCCAAGACACCAGTGAGTACAGATCGAACGCGATCGACGGATCGTGCCAAGCCCCTGCGGTCGTTCTCTACGTGGCGGCCTGCTTTTGCGTGCCACGGTGTCTGACTTCGTTGGGTTCTTTCTTTTTTTTTTTTTTTTTTTTTTTTCTAAAGATAGAATCGTTAATAACTAAAGTTAGTGGTCGACGCGACGTAAAATAAAGAGTTTGAAAAGTTTTTATAAATAAGATGGATAGGTATATTGTTTTATTCGGTAGATGTTATAACGAGTGCGAGGAGAAAAATAAAATTAAAAAATAAAATTAAAGAAGAGGATAAAAAAGATACGCTGTATTTTTAGGTTGTCGATGTAGTTTTGCTTTAACGCGGTGTACTTAATATTTAATTAAGAAAGAGGTGCATTTCATCCTGGAACGTTATAATTAATAGTTTCGTAATTTTTCTTTATACGCAAAAAGATAATCGCGTGATGAGTAATGTAAAATTTTCTCGTATTCGGAACTGTTCGCGTATTAAACAACTTATAGTCATTCCGTGTACTTTTGCGTTAGTTCAAATTTGTCACGGATGCATAAAAATTCGCAGTCTAATAATCACTTTTTGATTAAAAATTAATGAATTAATCAACCTCTTGATACCACACCAGTTACCTCTTTATTCCGTTGCGCGATAGAGAATTGTTCTTTCCATTTTATCACTCTCTCACCCTTTTTTTTTTTACATATTCGCTGCAATTTTTTTTAGTCTCTCTATTATCTTTTTTTAGTACGTATTTGTTGACGATGGAGATGAAGTATCGTCTAAAGGTAATTTGTGAAAGTATATCGCGATGACTTTTATGTTTTTCTTTTTTTTCTTTTTTTCCTTTTTTTTATTTGTTTGTTTTATGGTTAATGGAACCGAGGTCGAGAGGCAATAAAATATGGATTTTATGCGCGGATGAACCGTGAATTTATTTGTTGTTTGGAAAATTTGTAACAACGGAGTCAGACTACGTGGTAACGACGGTATATTTTTTTTTCTCCGGTGAACCGTTAATTTATTTAATGTAATAATACCGTTTATTGTTGCTGTTTATTGTTAAATCGAAATTGAAAACTTCGACGCCGTATTTATCCGAGCCGTTAATTATTCCGATTAAAATTTCCACGTACGTTCGAAATATTAAATCAGAGCTGCGAATCTTGCGCAACAAAACATTTCACAACGACGATCTCTACATTCCCCAATTTCTATCGAGCCTCGACGTTTGTATTACGGAAGCAGAATTAAACATTGTATCGCAACATGCAACAAACATAATTATATAACAGTTATCGCGTACAGTTTCGACTTAAGTTCAACTTGGGTGATGTCTCGATTCTTATAAAACTGTTACACCAATAGTTCCATTTATGGCGGTAATAAAAATAGCTCAGGTATTCGTATAACTATTACACCATCAATTACACCAGTCGATCCACCGTTTATGCCAGTAATTATAAGAATGGCTCGAGTCGTATACTTCAATTTTATTTTTAACCAACATCTGTAACCTTCGACTATTTTTAAAAAATTCTCGGTTACAACAGTATGCATTAGGAATGTAATTAGGAATAACGAATACAATTTCTCATTTATTTTACAACCAGACCTTAGAATTTCATGCAAATCTATATTTCTTTAGAATACAGTAAAAAAAAGTAGTATTTCGATAAAAAATTATTTTACCTACCAGATATTATAAAAATCAAATATATAATTTGTGTATTTTGTATATTTTTTTATATTAATCGCATTCCGTGCAATTTTGCATCTTTAAATTTCCTATAAATTCATAAAAATTCGCATTTTATTTGTAACTCAAAAAAAAAAGAAGGAAGTATAAAAATACAAGTACGCAAAAATTTTCTTACAAAATTTATCGTTTTAATTGTTTAAAAATATTGGGATAAATAATAAAGGATAGGATATTGATTTTTCACAATTTTCTACTTTCTATTTTCCCAAAGATTCAAAGCGCCTACGCGGAATCGCGAAATTGGGACGATCTCTCGCGTCGCAGTCGTGTAAATTCGCTGTAATTTGTTTATGGACTTCTGAACGAGGAACCCGTAACGATTTACGACTTCCACCGGTAAGAAACGAGGCAGCGGCAACGTTTCGGTCGCTGGTCGTCTTCGTCGTTGTTGCCGCCATTTTGATCGACGATTTCCGCGATCGTAACTCATTTACCTTTCGTCGTAAAGCCAAATGAAATCGTTTGTTATCGAGACGCGTTACGGCTCACTGGATCCTGATCGTTTAGGATGCTTCGATAGTTATTTCGATCGCTAGAAACGCTTTGAAGTTGTCCAACATTTACTTAAAACACGATGAAAGTTGCCCGTTTCCAGAAAATCGAATAACGTTTGACCTGATTTGGGGATTTGTCAGCATGGATCGTTTGCCAAATGTTTCAATACTTTAAATTCTTTAAAATCACTTTCCTTGGATTGTTAATTAGAGAAATATAATTCTAAAAAATATAATAACAATTATGATTCGTTTTTCGAGAATCGAAAAATGGAAATTCAGACTTTTTATGCTGATTACTGTTAAATATTTGAGCAAATAGTGAAACGAGTCGAATATTTAGCTACCGAGTTTTACAGAAATTTTTATGGTACTTAAATAATTGTAAAGAACTTTAGAATGATGAACAGAAATCTGGTACCGACAAACTTCCCGATTTTAATGGAAAAATTTCCTTTTCCTGTTGTTTCAACAATTTTTCCACGAAAATGGAACCATTTTTTTGCCAATAAAAATACTTTATTGAAACAAAAATAAGTATTTAATTCAAAAATCAACGCTTAATGAAGAAATATGAAATGTGGACCGAAATAGAATCGATTGTATGAATTTAAATATCCATTAAAAAAAAAAAATACAGTGTATCATATTTTTCCATTCGAAATTACAGGATCAATGAAAAAGTGAAAGGTAGCTGAAAAGCGATCGCGAAGCAGGATAACGAGAATAACGTTTTTATTCGATACCAGTGAACAGTGTTTGATGTGAAAAACCATTTTTCTCTGTTACTCTTTTTTCCTATTTTTCTTTATTTCTTTTTTTTTTATTTTTTTACGTTGTCATACAAATATCGTGCGAGCGACGTGTTTCACCATTGATAAGCCATCGATCATCTTTTTTTTTTTAAATCAACCAGGGTTAAATTCGAATTGAACTGTTTTACAGGAACGTCACAGGTTTGTCGCGTCCGTAATCCAATTTCGAATCGTTTGATCGGCAACGCGACCAGACAGATGAAACAATTTTATTTCTCAGTCGAGAAAACCGGTGGAACGGGAATTTTCATTGATTTCGTTTCGACTATTAATTCGGAATTTCCTTTTATATCGAGTTTCGATAGTTTATAGTTAAAAAGGAACGAATACGGCAGCAATAACGGCTATGTTATCAAAAAGTAAGAAGAATAAGAAGAATTTCGATTTTCCATCATTTTCCTTAACGTACGAGTAATTGAGAAAAATATATAATTCGCGTAAAATATAAATTTCAATTTTAGATCATTTTTCTTAACATATGAGTAATTAAGAAAATATAAATGTCGATTTTCTATCATTCATCTTAACGTATAAAAACTTAAAATATAAAATATGCGTCAACAGAATTTATTAAAATTCCCTTTATTACTATTATCAATTACATCCTAGCTAATATTATATTTTATTCACGAAAGTAAGTTAGCAAACAAACAGCGTTAATTAATTACAAACGCGAAATAATTACCAGCCAAAGATTTGCACTCGTATAATTATATATTTTTTTTTATACACATAGTTATCGGAGATTACACGAAACGAGGACTGTCCGGTGGCGAGAAGAAGAGGACGAGCATAGCTTGCGAGCTGCTCACCAATCCTTCGCTGATGTTGCTCGATGTAAGCTTCCTCGTTGTTTTTAACGACAGATAGGAATTAAACTTTCTTTTTTTATGAATTTTTTTCAACAGTTTTGGAGCTGCATTTTTAAAGCGTTTTAGGTAATTAATTAGCATAATACGATTGTCCAGGAACCAACGAGCGGGCTAGACTCGCACTCGGCACAGGCGTTAATTTCACGACTGAAAAAATACGCCGAGCAAGAGGGCAAAAGCATCGTGGTGACGGTGCATCAGCCCAGCTCCAGGATGTTCCACAGTTTCAGCAAAATCCTGTTGTTGAGTCGTGGCCAAGTGGCGTATTATGGTCCCACTGCGAATATCGGAAGGTTTTTCTCCACGATAGGACTCACGTTGCTGCCACACTATAACCCCGCTGATTTTATACGTAAGTACCATTGAGAACAAATTTAGAACACTCTTTGATTCTGATTGAACTTATTTTTCGCGTAGACTACGAAACTTGGATTGTATTTATCTTTTAGTATAAATGTTAATAACTTAGCATCGTAAAAATGAAGAAAAAAGTAAGGTGATTAAAATCGCGCTATATTTATAAAACACCCTAGTACCATTCTCCCGCGTACTTAAAAATCCGCTTCTTTTCCGTTTGGAATAAAAAATGAACAATTACCCAAATTTCCAATTAATGGCTTAAAAAATGAAAAAAAAAAAAAATGAGGTGATTAAAATCGCGCTATTTTTATAAAACACCCGAGTACCATACTCCCGCGTACTTAAAAATTCGCTTCTTCTCCGTTTGGAATAAAAAATATACAATTACCAAAATTTCCAATTAATAGCTTAAAAATTAAAAAAATAAATAAATAAATAACGTGATTAAAATCGCCCTATTTTTATAAAACTAGTACATACCATACTCCCGTGTACTTAAAAATTCGCTTCTTCTCCGTTTGGAATAAAAAATGAACGATTACTCAAATTTCCAATTAATAGCTTAAAAATAAAAAAAAAATAAGGTGATTAAAATCGCGCTATTTTTATAAAACACTCTAATGTATACCATACTCGCGCGTACCTAAAAATTCGCTTCCTTTCGTACCGAAGGCACGCAATTATTAACTCTCCAGTAACAATTACAGTCGAGGGTTTCACGGTTCCCTTCTGATTGTTCCAGTGGAACAAATAAAGGGGCCAGAAGAGGTTCGGGAGCGCATCGTGGCCGCGACGAGGAACGCGAGACAGGGACCTGACTGCCCGCCGGAACTTCGTCCGGAGTATAATCCCAGCCAGCATCCGCTCTGCGACCATCTGATCCATTATCACGAGCACCACATCAGCCACAACGGTATTGCATAGTGTGCGACCGGTCCATGGTATCGGCCGTGTGCACGCCTAGGGACTATCGCGGAATTATCGAGTTGGAATAGTTGCGGTTCCGGTTCAGCCGTTTAAAAACTCGAGAATCGAGATCGGAGGCGACTGGTGTTTATGGGTCAACGTGTTTGTGAGACTGGAACGATTTTTGGAGTTGATTTGATAGTTTGAAATCAAACTTGAATTGTTAAAAAACGTAAAAATTTTAGAAACGTTGGAGTAAATTTTTCGGTATTGACCGAGTTTTCCACCAATTGAATTTTTTAATTTAATGAATCCTTTGCCGTTACAACACACTTTCTTTCTTATTATCACATTTTATTTTTCACATATAATATTGTTTAGATCAATACATTATCTACACGAACATCCGTTACGTGCACAATTTCTTTCAATAAATCAATAATAAGTAATATAATTAAAAAGCTTATAAAAAAAAGATTCACTGAGAAATGTACAGACTCAATTTTCCAAACTCTCCGACTGGTCGCAATAAAATATTACGTTCAACTTATACAAAAATAAAAGAAACGTTCCTAAAAATACGCCAAAAAATTAACAGACACGTAACCTATGGTAAATATATTCGACCACCTTGTTCGATTAAATCAAAAATTCAACTGGATCTACCGAAAGGAATATTTGCTAGGTTCATGCGTGACATAACGTCTCCGATCGGAATAAACACGTGTTCGTAAGCTCGCTCGGTTCCCCGATGAATGCGAATCATTGTAGTCGGTAATCGTTCCTCAAGATACGGGTATCTCGCTCGGCCGAATATTTCCTCCGGCGTCGATTGATTAACGGTTTATAAATGGACGCTGGAGCAATAACACGGTGATTTTTCGCGGCGGAGAAGTATGTCGGGCCGAGGGGATGATTCTTTCGTTTCCCCCTTCGCGAGCAATCAAAGGTCGAGCGGCGAGCGATCGCCGGGAGGAACGTTGAATGTCGAGAAACTATTCTATGCAAATTATTGTTGAATACTTGTGCTATTCGTAGCATCGCGATCGTTCGTATATCGAAATCGTACGAACTTTTAGAGATTTTTAATGCGTTTAAACTTCCATTTTTATAGCGCTTTTAATTTTATAAATTTAATTTACCGGCACAATCGATGCGGTGCCATTTTTAATATCCTGAGTTAAACTTCGAGGGTTTTAATTTTAATTTATGATTGGAAAAAGAATGTGAATATCGATAAGTTCGTAATTTTAGTTTACGGTCTCAGTTTCTGCCATTTTTTATATTTAAGTCCAAACCTTGAGAATTTTAAGAATCTGAATATTCACTAATTATTTCTAATAATCAAGAATTGAGTGCACTCACTTTTTTCCTAATTATAATTAAGACAATCTTAAAGATTCAGCTTTTACTTTATAATGGTGAGGAAAAAAAAGTAGATATATTAATTGATCAGCTATTATTATTTATTTATACAAACTATGGATCGTATCTAGCTTCTCTTCTTTCAAACTACGACTGAACCGAACTTCTTTCTCTTTCATTTTCATTGTTTTTTTTTTTTTTTTTCTTTTTTTTCTGACGTTTCGAGATGGTAAACGTCAAAAGAGGAACGAAGCTTACTCTAGCCCTTTCATTGTGTCGATGATTTACAGTGAAGGAAGACGAAGGTCGTACACTGTGGTTGGACACACAAAGCCATGCCAGCAGCAGTGCCAGTTCTGCGGACGACGACTATGCCTGGCAGTGGCCCACCAGTTTCTGGTCGCAATTCAAAGTGAGTACCATTTTGCAGACGTTTCCAGCGGTTAGACGTTGAAACTGCGGTATGCAAAATGTTCCTGTAGCATGTGTTCCGATGGAATATACAGAAATTCGTTCCTTTGTCTCGAATAATTCACCAAATAAAATAAGCAAGCTTAAAGGGGAGCTTTTTGAGAAATTTCGAAGTAGAACGAATCATAGGGAACCCATTTTATTTTTTTTTTTTATTTTTTTTTATTTTTTTTATTTTAAATGTCACATGGAATCGGTTCTTTTGTTGTTTAAAATATTGATTTATAATATCGATGGGTTTAAAACGTAGGTAATATTTCTATAGTAGGTTTGATTGATATTAGAGTTAGTTTTTTAATTAAGAAAAAGAAAATATAAGAATGGCACAGCTAAAGTTGAGAAACGGTGGTAGGACGGTGTTCGCGCTTCAGAAGAAGCGTATCGTTAAGGAACGAAATGAACCGGACTCGGTTCCGTTATTTCTCGAGAAGAAGTGACGTCAGTTTAGCAATTGAAAACAGAATCGTCACGAGATCGTCCCGCGTAATGCTCCGGTTCTCGTTAACTTTCTGATTTCACTTCCCTTGCTGCGTTGCATCGTGCCAACTCGAATATTTTCCTTCCATTTGCCCGGCCATTACATTCTAATGTATCGGTAGCACGTCGTGCGACAAAATTAAGGAGAGAAGTTGCTGGACTTTGAAACGATAAACATTAAAACGTTACTTGCCCCTTCAGAGCAATTTTTCTTTTTAATCTAGAACATTTTGAAACATTGTAATTTAGAAATTTAATATGGAATAAAAATCTTTGGTCATTACTACTCTTTAAAACACAAAACTTCCGTACCTAAGATAAACAATAATAATGATTACTTTCCAAAGAAAAAAATATCCCTCTATTCTTTAATTTAAATTAAAAAAAAAAAGAATACCTATACCAAAAATAAATAATAATGCAAAGAAAAATTACTGTAGTATCATTTAACCTAAAACAATTAAATATCCGTATAATTCACACTAAATATGAACAAATAATAATTATTATTCCTTTTCCTGAAGTAATAATCTTATATGAAATTTATATCGAAATATAAATCTTTTAAATCTAGTTTAAAAAAAGAAACAGAATTTCCAGTTACATTTCCAACTCTCGGAACAAAGAATCCTTCCAGAATAATTAACAATAAACCTTAATTAACAACCCTAGGAAGAATAATACCAGGAATTTTCATTGGTGAATAAAAAAAAAAAAACAAATATGTCGAGCACACGACCACATTCCATCAAACGGCCATCGTGGAAATTATGTAGGACAACGGCGTCGATTTCCTCGGAAACAAACGCTCGGCTCGAATTGGCCGCAGCGCAGACAGAAGCGGTCGTTGTCTGAAGGAGAGATCAAAAAGTTCGATTGCATTGCGCGCTTAATAGAGCATGCAATAGTAATATGAAAATTTAGATGAGTGGTCTGGTATGTGGCAGATAATAGGGAGGGAAATGGAAATGACATCAGGATTCAAGTTTAATCCGAGCATTAAATTCGTATCGCGAGTCCTCGACGTTTATCTGGCTAGGTGTAACGCGTTCCAGATAACATTCAAGGTGCTCCTGACATTTCTTTCATTTATTCTCCTCGTTCCTTAGCTCGCGTTACACCTTCTTTCGACTTTCAACTCTTCTCGAGTCATTTTTAAAGACCGGTTGAAATTTTCTCCCGAGAATCGGCCAGCCGGGATAATTTCCTCGAGGATTAAACAGAGATAATGAAGAACGTGAAATTTGAGGGGTTCGTTAAAAGAATTTAAACTGCAATCGAAAAGATTTCTATGTTTTGTTACTTTAATATTATTTTCTAGTGTTTCTTTTTATTGTGCAAGTATATTTAACATTAGGGTTATCAAAATGGTTACAACGGCCAATTCGTTATTTCTTAATGAACTTTTATAAATTAAGTGTGATGCTTTTGGAGAGATTTTCTGTGATTTTCGGTGATTTTCGGTGATCTTCTATAATTTTTTGTGATTTTCTGTGATCTTCTATAATTTTCTGTGATTTTCTTTTAAGAATATAAACAAAGCTTCGTCTACTCTAAATTATTTAATTTTCACGTACTCCAGTTTTATTTTTTTAGAAACAACGATCAGCAGTTTTAATGCTACTAAAAACTTAAAAACGTCCCTTGAATCAATTTCTCTACCTTTCCACCGAAGACACCGTGAAAACTACTCTAAGAAAAAAAATGTAGAACTGTTCTTGAAAAAATGTCACAGGGGTGATCGTCGACCGAAAAAGCTCGCGGTTCTGAAAAGATAAAAGAAAGAGAAGCACGTCGCGAAAGAGGATCGTGCCGCGCAGAAAGGAGAACTAGGTCGCGTTTACGCGATTCACCATATCCGGATAATTACCGCGACCGGTATGTCTGTTCGGTGTGGCGCACTTTGTGCGAACGCATCTCGCCACTTGCATCACTTTTACCCGACTCAAGTATTCTTCGTCCAGTGTTTTCAGCTCAATCGACGATAGAGAGAGAGTTGCACCCTTTTTTGTATCACTTGTGTTGGAATTGTGAAAGGAAAAATTATGGTGAAGGGTGGAAGGTGGAGGTTTGGGGGTTGTTTTGAGGTGTAAGAAATGCAAGGAATTTTCAGTGGTAGTTTAACGTGGCGCAAGGTGGAGTATTTTTTTTTTTTTACGATTAAGGGAAAAAATTAGGGTAATATGGTTGATGGTAGTTTAATATAGTGGGAACTGGAATTTTTTTGTAGATGGATTTAATCGAGAAAAAAACATTAGACTAATAGTTGATAGTAGCATAGTTCGATAAAAATTATTATTAATTTTCTTTGTAGATCCATTTTCTAGATTTATTCAATTAAGAAAATAGATTAGAATAATAATTGATTCGATTAGATAAGATAGCCGAGAAGTTTGTCGAAAGCTTGCCAAAAGGAGTAAGATGTACTTTATTCAAAATCTACACAAGTGATCGTGAAAATTCAATTCCGTAGGACTCTGATTTCACAGAATCTTACATGTCAACAGCAGTTTGTTTACAAATGCAACAAGTGCTCGCGATGTTTTCACAGAAAGCCTCGATTAAACTTTAAACACGAACCAACGAGTAAATTAGCTAATAAATCCATAACAGATAGTTTAATTGATACCGGTTACGATTCGAGGGAAATTTCTCGCGATTGTTCTAGCGCACGTTATGATCGATGAATCCGGTCGATCTGCCGGTTAATTGAGTAATTAACGATATCGAGCCGGTGCTCGTTACACGGTTAAGCGGCTCGCGTACATAGTTGTAATTTAAAGAGGCCTTCGAAACCAGCATTGTGAAACTTTGCGTTCTATTTCCTCACGGCCGCTGATATAATTGAGTTGCACCAAAGAGGTGTAGCGAGCAACCTTGCATTGTGACATTGTCGCGCACGGGGGCAGCGTTTGTATCGTTACAAGCGCGTCGATTAATAACCACGCTGTGTGCCTCTTTCAATCGTTCGACTCCTCCTTGAATCTCTCCAATGGTATCTCGTGCTATCGAAGCAATTACAGCGACATCGATGCGCGATTAACTTCGTACAATTGAGATCTATCTGGAACTTAAATTTT
>SMSQ01023158.1:57093-64593 GCA_019453375.1 Ctenoplectra terminalis
TCTAAATAGCAAACATAATGTACGAACCAATCAACTGATCAAACTCACCGCCATTTACAAATACACCGACATCCACAAAAACTCCTTAATCCCCCTTTTCTTACCCCGTGGAACAACTTTTCCCAAACAACCCTCCAATCAACCCTGTTCAACCAACATTCTCGAACGTTTTCGAAAGGAAAAAGTTATCGGCGACAAAAGCTCCGATGGAAAGTTCTCAGGTGGTGGTGGCTGTCCGGTTGCGCAACACGCGGAGAGTCAGATATGAGGTAGATTGGTTAATTGAGCGACGACGACGTGACGCTCTGAACCGGCCATTCAGCCGAACGTGCGTTTTTTTTTATTGCAAAGATTTGCAAAGGACCAGTAGGAACGGTCAATCAAGAACGTTAGTATGTAGGTCGCGCCGTGACCCACTTACTATCCGGCACGGTAATTGAGGCCCTTTTGTCGACTCTGCTCCGAGCTCAAAACGACCGTGACGAATTTCAGGCGAGGAATCGGACTGTGAAACGACGATGTCCCCCGAGGGTGGCTTAGAGATTCTCCGGTGAAGGAAATTGGCTCGAAACATTGCTCTTTTTCTTCTTTATCGAGCTTCGATTGGGTTTGCCGAGTTAGGGGGGGATGAGACGGTACTTTTTTCTCGTTACGAGATCAAGGAGGAATAAGGTTCGATTAGATGGAAGTAGAAAATACTGGAAAGATGGCGGTCGTGGCAAGAATTATCGATTAAAATGTTTGCAACGGCAGATGTCTATTTTAGTGACAATTATTGTCGCTTGTATCGTTGTTTGCGACATCCTTCATTTCAAGAGAACTTTTTTGAGTGTTTTCTTGTGTTCGAGGTAGTGAGAATAGTTTATGCTCAAGGGGTTGCGCCTGTGAGGTATAAAAGAATATAGATAAAAGTAGCAGGTTGGTTTAGCTGGGACCCGAGTTTTTTTTATTTTGTTCCATTTCTTTTAATTTTAGCGTCTAAAAAATGTTCCGGTGTATTTAAACTTAATTTATCAATGTGTTAGTCGTTATGTTAACAGCTTTCGGAAATAATTTATTAACGATCTTAAAAGAATTTTGTATAAATTTATATGTTTGAGAAAAAAAGAACTTCGGTAGAAAATTATTTCACCTACCTATAATTCGTATATTTTTTATTAATGTTGCGTCTTTAAATATATATATATATACGTCTATAAATATAATAATTTCCTATAAACGGATAAAAATCCGCGGTCTGTTTATTAGATATTAAACAGACGAGACAAAGTGTCGAAAGAATCTCCGATTGCGAAGAATTAAGTACAGAGTTGATAATTAAAAATCTGAGAGAAACGAGGCAAACGAAATCGCTATCTAATCGCCACAAAAATTAACACGCTTCATCAACAATTTACACCACGAGCTGAACCTTTTGTTGACCAACCAAAACGCAGTAAAGATCTCCATCCGTCTAGCGAGCCAACAAAAACGGACGGACAGTCTGTCTGCCGGATAAAGGTGACAAATCGTCGGGAACAAAGGGCAGTAAACGATGAAACGGAAAAGTTAATAGGCGCGAGACTATTTTAGGAGGGGCATAACTTTGCCATAGACCCGGTCGCGAGGCTAGTCGCATGCGTTCGCCGTTTTACAGTCATCGTCCCTTATCCTCTGGGTAGAAAGTGAAATGGCCACGGTGAGACGCTAAAAGCGAGCTCAAGAAAAGGACGCCGGTTCGTGACAAGCTGTAAAACCGATTTTAGCATTCTTCTTGGTTCCCTCTTCGTTCGAACCCTTTCCATCTTTCTGTTGTTCATCCCTTTTCTCGTTTCTTCATCTTTTCTGTGTTCCTTGGTGTCTTCGTGAGTTCCTTGTGGAGGGTTGAAAATCTGTATCGTCGAGACGATGGTTTTTTAAAAGTGGTTTAGGATTTATCACTGCTTTTTTTATTATTGATACTTTAACGTTATTTATGCTTATCTATACTACTCTATTATTAATGCTTTTTTATTATTAAGACTGTTCCGTTATCAATACTGTTCCATTATCAATACTTTTCCCTTTTCCAGACTTTTCCATTCTCAATCCTTTTCTATTATAAATACTGTTCCATTATCAATACTTTTCCCTTTTCCAGACTTTTCCATTCTCAATCCTTTTCTATTATAAATACTGTTCCATTATCAATACTTTTCCCTTTTCCAGACTTTTCCATTCTCAATCCTTTTCTATTATAAATACTGTTCCATTATCAATACTTTTCCCTTTTCCAGACTTTTCCATTCTCAATCCTTTTCTATTATAAATACTGTTCCATTATCAATACTTTTCCCTTTTCCAGACTTTTCCATTCTCAATCCTTTTCTATTATAAATACTGTTCCATTATCAATACTTTTCCCTTTTCCAGACTTTTCCATTCTCAATCCTTTTCTATTATAAATACTGTTCCATTATCAATACTTTTCCCTTTTCCAGACTTTTCCATTCTCAATCCTTTTCTATTATAAATACTGTTCCATTATCAATACTTTTCCCTTTTCCAGACTTTTCCATTCTCAATCCTTTTCTATTATAAATACTGTTCCATTATCAATACTTTTCCCTTTTCCAGACTTTTCCATTCTCAATCCTTTTCTATTATAAATACTGTTCCATTATCAATACTTTTCCCTTTTCCAGACTTTTCCATTCTCAATCCTTTTCTATTATAAATACTGTTCCATTATCAATACTTTTCCCTTTTCCAGACTTTTCCATTCTCAATCCTTTTCTATTATAAATACTGTTCCATTATCAATACATTTCCATTATCCACACTTTTCCACCCATCACCATAAACAAATAAACTCTCTCATTCAATTTAAATGTTTCCAACCCTGCACCAATTGATTTAAGAATAACAACAGCGTCCCAACGATCTAGAAAATTTCTAATCACCCACGATTATTGCTCCAATTAACGCAAACGATCTCTCTGTTTCAGTTCCTCCAGAACGCGAGGTTATCAACAAGGAGCGGCTGTCAGGATCGTATCGGCTCTCGGCCTATTACTTGGCGAAAATGGTCGGCGAGTTGCCGCTTACGATTACACTACCCGCGGTCTACCATATCATTAGTTACCCGATGTTGGGCTTCCACAGTCCGGCAGTTTTCGTCACCCTGCTGGCGTTCCTGTTACTCAACACCGTTGTCGCACAGGTACGATTTCTTTTCCCTTTTTCTGTTTCTTTTTCTTTTTTTTCTAACGCAAAATTGACTTTCCCTTTTTTTTTCTCTCCCCTCTCATTTTCCCTTCGTTCGGCAAGCCCTCGACACTGTCCACCTACGGTCAATATTAAGTCATTGTAGCATGAAAGGCGGCCGCGATTTACTTTCAAAACCACCTACCTATTGACGGAAATGAGTAACTCGCGTGTTTCACAACATGCTGGTGTGTAATATCGCGATCGAATCGATTTATGTAATTTTAGCGGTGATCGGGCTGACAAATCGGAGTGATGAGCGATTGGAAATTCTTTCAAGCATCAATTTCTTAATTCTTTTTTTATTTCCTACTATTTAACAATCGATCATTCCAATAGCTTTGAAATCTTGACGAATGTTTGCGTATCCTATAAAATTTGCTGTGAAATATTTAACGGTATCTCTAATTTTTTCTTTTTAATTTCCAAGAAACACGTAGCAAAGTGTAAGATAAATGATTTTTTAATTCGTACTAAAATATAATTGTTGAATTGTAATTGTTGACTATTTTGGAATTCTTTTGGAATTTTGTTTAAACATTGTTCTGAAAGTATTTAAGTTCTTCAAATAATTTTTGCTTTTCCATGCTACGATAGAACATCCTTAGATTTGTATTCCTAAATTGTATGTCTTTGGATGATTGCTGTTTTATACGCGCATATTGGCAATTGTTAAGTGTCAATCAAGAATTTTATATTTTATGATTTCAGAGCGTGGGATTCTTCGTTGGCGCGTGCTGTTTGGACCTCCAAGTTAGCATAACTGCGTCCGCGCTTTACACTCTCGCGACACAGCTTCTTGGTGGCTACTTGGCGACAGCGGTTCCACCATGGCTAGCATGGGCCAGATACGCGAGCATGGTTCATTATGCCTATCAGAATATGCAGATCCTGGAATTTGGCGTCGGCGAGCCGATCACGTAAGTCGAACCTTAAAAATTTGATTTAGGAGTACAGTGGTATTGCTGATTAAAATGTAGATAACATTAATCGTTAATTGGTGATTAAAGTGTCAGACAAATTTCGTAATTTAAAATTTATATAAAGCGATTGTAAAAGTGTTGTACAATAATTAGATAAAAATAGATGAGTAAATGGTAAGATAAAAATAGTTAAATGAATAAATAAATAAATAGTAAGATAAAAATAGTTGAATGATTAAATAAATAATAAGATAAAAATAGGTAAATGATCAAAAATAAATAGTACCATAAAAATAGTTTAATAAATGATTGGATAAAAATACTTAGGCAAGATTTTATAATTTTTTTCAATTCATTCCAAAGAATAATTAGACAAGTATAATACTTATAAATTATTTTTTAATTCCTATTAAAATATATCTGTTAGGCTATTTCCAAACTTTTTAAAAATTTTTTTTAAATCGGTAAATCCAATCCATTTTCTTTTTTTTTTAATTTATTGGTAAATCCACCACAAACAACCAGCTCTATCTTTTTAATTACGCAAACAGACACCTCCTTCATCGAAGATTTACCGTTAAAGTCAATTGGACAGCTTAAAACGCGGAGAACTAAGTCAAAAATTGATTTCCTCGTACTTTGTACTTATTCCATCTAGCGAGGCGGTTCTAATTCGATTAAAGGAACGTCGCGTATAAATGATAAACGAACCTCAACCGTGACACCGTGCATGTATCATTCAGTGACCAAAGTCTAACTGCTTCAGACCTCACGGTTTGGAGAACGCGAAATTCTCCGAATTGATGTCATATCTACGCGACAACGCGTTAATCGGATTAGCCGAAATTGGTCCCTTCAGTTTCTGCAAATTGTAGAGAGAAGACGGGAAAAGGAAGATGAGATTTCTTGAATAATTTAGATAAAAGAATGCTAAGAATAAGAATACGAAATTTTTTGCGGAAGCAATTAAGTTTCTAATATTCTCTTTTCTCGATTAAATTTTTGATCTCTGTTAAATCTTATTAAATCAGAGAAATGTTTCTAAGCATAGCTTTCTGGTGTGGTTTATTAATTTAATACCGTGAATTAGATAATTCTTCAATTTTAAGTTTCACCAGTTTCCTATTAACTTGCAATACTACTTTTTAGTATAGTTCAACAAATCTTCTGTTATAATACAGGATGTTTCATACTTAAACGAATTAAATGTATCAACATTATTCACAAAAATTATTCTTCCATTCGCTTGTTCCTAAAAATACATTTGACTTAAAAAAAAATTCTTCGCGCATCAATAACAAAAAGAAAAAAATTATTTTCCCACTGAATTCCTCCTAAAAATGTACCTGACTTAAACAAAAAATTCCTCACGCATCAATAACAAAACAAAAAAAATTATTCTCCCATTGAATTCCTCCTAAAAATGTACCTGACTTGAACAAAAAATTCCTCACGCATCAATAACAGAAAGAAAAAATTCTTCACGCATCAAAAGTAAAAGGAAATAATTATCCTATCACACAATCCCGTTCAACAAAACTCCTACATTCACAAAAAAAAGATATCTTCAAGCACGAACGTAAAAAAAAAAAAAAAAATTATTAAAACATATTTCAACGAAACATCCTGTATTAACCAACAAATAAATGACTAAACTAACCATCAACCTGGTCAACGTATTCAACCACAATTTTTCCTTTTCAATAACAGATGCTCGCAGCCAAGCAAATTCGCGGCGTGCAGAAACGCGACGACCATACCGGTCACCGCGATACTCGAGAGCCAAGGCGGCGCCAGGGGTTCCGGTCTTCCACTATGGGCGAACACGGCCGTTCTCCTGGCGTTCCTCGTCATATTCCGCACCCTGGGCTACCTTGTGTTGCGCTACTACCGCGTGCCCAAGTGAACCGGCGAACGATGAGAACAGCCTTTCTACTGCCGCCTCATCCACGACTGGATCGGTCGCGTCGACGGACGTCGGGACGGCCTCGCCGCGCTAACGGGAACGTTGTCGTCGAGCTTCCCTTTGACCCTTCGTTTCGCCCAAGGCCAGCGACAGAATAGCTCACGGAGAACCGAAGCGGAACGAGAAACCGTGCGCGAAAGTTTATTTTTCCAGGATGCTTGATCGTTCGAAGCATCGAGACGAACATGGTTGAAGGTGGTGGTGAAAAGATAGTTCTTGACGCGGCTTGGAATTGTTTTACTCGTGAGATGATCTTTCCGAGGAACGTTGGACGGATACATTAGGCTTCCACGTATCGTCTTTCATTTTGCGATCAAGATAGAAAAATACAAAGTTCGGTGGACTCTGGTATAACGCGTTGTATGCGATTGTCGTTACAGGAAATTGTTAAATTTTAATTGAAAGGAAAATTTTTATACGTAGCATAAATTGTATGTTTCGGATGACTATTGTTATTTGTCAATTGTATTTTCTATGTTTTATCTGTTAACGTAGTATAGTAGTATATGTTCGACTGAAGTAAACGGGTAAATCCTGTGTTTTATTATGCACAATGTTGTTGGAGAATTGTATTTTATGAAATAAGTTGTTATATCTTTAACGCGTTATACGGCAGTTTACCGTACCTCTTTCTGAACCCTGTTTTGTCTTCTAACAATGAGACGTATAGAGATACGAAATTATAAAGAGATCCATAAACAGCATTACATTAAATCCTGGTGATGTAAAAATCAGTTCTTAATAATGACAATTTTGATGCAGATTTAATAAATAGAAATGTTTGAAGGAAAGATAATCCTGGTACAAAGGTTCTACAGTTGTGTCTCGTATAGAGAACCAAGTAGACGCATTAGACTTCCATAAATCGAAGACGAACGCTTAACGGATCCTTGAGCATGAAAAGAAAGAGGAACGAATCTTTTCAGAACCACCTACCAGCCACCGATACCGCTATTTTAATTACCGAGCGATTAGCGACTATTTTTATTAATTGTACACGCATCTCGCAGAATAGAATACCTCAGACAGACAGGGAACCAGCGACCTAAGCGAAACGAGGGGTTAAAGAGCCACGGAGAGTGTTGATGGAGAGCGAGGTATTTAGGGTTTCCGCCCGTTTCCGCTAGCGGCCGGCGACGTGAAACGCGCATGGACGCGTCCACCAAGAGACTTGGCGAAGACTATACATAAGATTGTACACGTAGAGACTTTATATGTATATATATATATATATATATACTAAAAAATATATATATACATATATCATACTATCGCGTGAAATAAGAGGAGCATGAGAGGGAGCATGAACGAGAAAGAATGGGGAGGAACGCGCGAACTCTTTTGTTTTAATTTCTTGCGGCAACAAGGGTATAATGATAGAGAAAA
>SMSQ01023158.1:67093-71940 GCA_019453375.1 Ctenoplectra terminalis
TACACGCGCGAATAAAACGACCACGCATGTTTCTATTCAGAGATTTTCTAACCAAACGATCCAATTGCAATTATTTTGCAAAACCGTGAAACCATCTTGAGGCAAGAAAACGAAAGGGAGAGTTGTAATTACTAGAGGGAGGAAGATGCAATGAGTTTAGGGTAAAATCCTTTCCTCCCATCAATCACACGAGCAGACACACTCACACGCACACATACACCGTACACACATACATACAAGTAAACGTAAATACGATGAAATCACGGAGAGCCAGTGTTCGTTATAGTAGGCAGTTTAATAAGTAGATTGTCACGGCCGACTCGGATCGGCCAGGATTGATCGGGAGGAACGCTGTGTGTCTTTTAGTCGGCCAAACGGGCTACGTTTCGATTCTGTGCGACGAACCAGACGACTCGCCGGAGATTTACACCGTGGACCGGTCCACGGAATCATCCGTAGCTTTCTCAATCGGCTTTCGAAGCGAATTTGAGAAACCATCGCGCGGCCACCATCTTGCATATCCTCGTTCGGTCACGCTACCATCGATCTCCTCTAGATTTCCTTTCGATTTCCATGGAAAACTAAAGATTCCTTTCTTTAACCAATTTATCGAGGGAAACGCGATGAAACGGATACGAGTATAAAGAAAAAAAAGAAAAGTGGAGCAGAGAAGGTACGAGCGAAGGAATACAAAGAAATCGAAAAGAAGAGAACAGGTGCCGACCGAACGATCCTCGACTCTCAAGGCCGCGCGACGGGATTCGTCCGGTACACGCACAACGCAATATCCACCAAGTGTTCAAAGCGGGTTCGGTGTCGAACGAGAGGGTGGGTGGGTGGCAGGGTGGAGAGAACGAGTTGCTTCCCAATAAAAGTAGGATTTAAGGGGATCGATGCGCGAAAATAAGAAAGACGAGGAGGCAGGGGAGTGTATCGGGACAAACAACACGGGGTAACAGAAATGTTTAAACAAAGATTTGGCTGTGTCAATGTCTGCAATGATTTATTCATTCTTAACGCTTTCTTTTTTCTACCTAAACGATTTTTAGATGGAGGAAGAGTGAATGATGAATTAAAGCGAGGGGGAAAAAAAAGAGGGAGGCAGCGAGGAAGAGTGAAAGAGAGGGAGAGAATGAAGGAGGAAAAGTCGACGAGGGAATCGAGAAAGCCGGAGAGAAAGAGAGAGTACGAGAGAGAAAGGAACAGCGCACACCGGTTAGGGAAAGAAAGAAGGATTTCGCGTTCGAAAGTCGTTCACCGTCGCCGTTCGAAGAACGATCGACTCTTTTCTTCCTTTTTCTTTTCCTTTTTTTTTTCCTTTCTTTTTCCTTGTTTGCGTCGACGCGTTGAATTTTCTTCCTTCCTGTCGGTTAATTCACGGAAGAAAAGATTTCTTTCGTTGTTTCTTAACGATTCCGACGATTGCTACGAATTTGGTTTCACTTTTGTGACAATGGGAGTAGTGTATAAAATTTGTAAGTGGAATATTGTGCGTATATCACTGCCAGAAGAAGGGACAAAAAAGACACCGAAATGAAAGGTTAATTTCTTGTTTCTTACGATTTTGGAATTTTGAAATAATAATTGGTCGAAACGTGTCAATATGTTCTGTAATAAGAAGAGATGTGATGTAAACGAAGAATGATACACTCCGTTCCAATACGGCGACCATCTTGCGAACTTAAGCCAGATGGCATTGGGAAACTGTATTTGTCTCGATTCAGCGAATGCAACATACTGTAACTTTGTAATAAAGCGCCTTTCGAGCTACATATTTATATAGTATATCATATTTAAATCTACGCTAAGCTACATATATGCTACGATAAATACAAAGAAGTTGTTTCGTTTTGAGTGATTCGACTAGCGATTCGATAAAAAATAAGGTTCCGTATAAAACAATTCAATTATTAAATTTCTTCGCGCATACCAAACAACTTTTACGTGTTTATTCGAACAAGACATGCTGTGTCTTTCTTACAAAAGAACATATTGACACAGTCAAACCATCAGACATTAAAACCATCTGATAAAAACACGATCTAAAGCATCGGAAAGAAGGAAACTAAGAAAAAGAAAGAAAAAAAAAAGAATTAAAAAGAAAAACTATGTCCAGGTGTTCAAGAGAAATCTACACACGGTGTACCGTAAGAAAAACACTTTTCCTCGCTCTGGTCGTAGTATTTTTCCTCGCCACGAATCGACCTCGACTTTTTCCGCCATTGTACTCGCGAGTAACGGGGGCACGAGTTTTCTCCTACGGTTCGAGAAAAGAAAAACCTATTCCTTCTCGCCGTAGGAAACACGGTTCGATCTGTTCTATTTTATCGTTCTTCGATCGACGAACGATGCGACGAGCAAACGACACCGCTTTCTCTACTTGCCAGTAGTAAAACGACTCTTTCGGAGACGGGTTATTCTAGGACGCTAGACACGCGTTGAAAATGGCGATCGAGAAATGAGATTACTTTCTACTTCTGTTCTTCTATCGCCTTCGACGCTCGTCCAGGGAACAAAGAGAGACGAACGAGAGGTAATCACCGACAGGATCGTTCTGGTATCGCGATTAGAAGACGTCTATTCAAAATTTTGATACTCGTATTGTATTGTACACACTGTACAGAGCGTCCCGACATTTGTATACGTTTACAAACTACCCTTTTTGCAGAAGAAACAACGTCGAACTCCGACGATCGACGCGGCTCGTGAATCTTACGCGATAAAAAAAAAATGAAAACAAAAAAAAAAAATAAATAATAATCAGTAAAAAAAAAAAAAAAAAAAGTGTCGATTAAAATGTATTCTTGCGAATCGTCGTTTCTGGGACTCGAATTTACCACGAATCTTCGATTGTGATTAATAATAAAGCTACCGTTCAAGCTCGCATAGTCTTTCAGAACTTCAAGAACGAATCTTGATACTCACATTCCTATATATACTTATATATATATATATATATCAAAGTAGATACAAAGAAACGCAAAGACAGGTTTTTTAATCGATCACTCAAATGTTCGAAGAGCTAACGATATCGATCGTCGAAGCGTCGAGTTCGATCGAAACAGTATAATTCTCGTATCGTACAACGTTAGGCAGACAGCGATCGCACGTTTCATAGCCGAAAGAACATTTTTCGGTCCTCGAGTTCGTCAATTCGAGGATCCACACACGCTTTTTGCACTAAAAACTACAATAAGACTGACAAAACGTTTTTTATACATGTTGATGTGATCACGAACCACGACAACGGTGCGATGGACGGGGTTGTTTCGTGTTTAGAATCTCGCGTGTTGCACCCTTGCAGATTTTGTACGACCGATCGTGTAATTGCGTTACTCGATATCGATAAACGAGCACCCGTGATCGATATCGCAGGGACTCGTGATAGAATTAACACAGCCAAACTCTCTCCCGACGATATTTTTCACGTTTCTTGTAGCTCTGGCTTCTTCTTCGCGAACGCGAGTTTATGGGGTAACTGGCGATAAGGAACGGAGAATTGTAGACGCGAAAAGGGCAACTTTCAAGTTCCCAGTCTGTTCGAAATTAGTTTTATCGCCGAGGCTATTTTTTTCTTTGACAAAAATTATCCACCGCTTTGTAATTTTACTGATATAGTAGAAAAATAAAAAATAGTGCTGAAACTTGCGGAACTATCCTCCCTATGTCTCCATTTAATACGACATAGAAACAAAATATGATAAGTATAAACAAATCACACTAAAAATTAAAGTTCTCCCAGCGTGTGTCCATTTATTACGATATAAAATCAACGAACACGCGAGTTGGTCTAAAATTTAAGAAATCTTCTAACAGCGCCTCTATTCGCTAAATATTAACAAATGTAACTGCCTCTTTTCAAAGTAAATTAATCCTGTTCCCAGCGAGGAACCTTAAAAACCGCAGAAAATATAAAAATAGAGAGACAGAGTGTTCCAGACGCGTGGTGGGGGCAGACGCTTAAAATGGCCTCGAGCGAGCGACTGATTTCGCACAGACTATAGTTTCCCTTTCTACGCGTCTCGCGGAAAGAATGAAAAGTGGCGAGGGTGGGAACCTTGAGGGCGACGAGACGTGATATAACGCGTGACTGTTTCGCTTTACAAAAATAGTGCCTTTTTTACAAAGACTCTGTTGTTTGTGCCAAGTCGAGTTCAAGGGATGCGAATGCGTACACGTACACACTCACAGACACGTTTACACACACGTAGGCGTATATTTAGGAGACTTACGAGAGAGGGAAGCGACCTGGGGTGGAAGATGTAGATTCAGACGGAAAGAAGGAAAGAATGGGGCGAAACGAGGAGAGCAACGGTGAGCTTAAAGAGCGAGAAGATGAAGAGACTGACGAGACGAGGGTGGAACGATAGGGGAGGATTGAAAAGCTAAGCGTTTGGTCGTCTGGGTTTCTTATTTTTTATTTTTTTTTTTTAAAGGGGTTGACGCGAATTTGATGGGAATTTTTTTTTTTTATTGTAAAACGTAAAACGTTTAGAAACGATCGACAGTTTCGAGTTTCGTGCACGTTTCCAAAGGTGTTTAGGGTTTCGGGTCGGGGAATTAAAAGAAATGCGTAGAAAGTGTAATTAGGAACAGTGTAACGTAGCGCTTTAAGTGTAAATTAATGAGAGAACATAACGATATTGTAATGTATATATCCGAGAACTGTGTATCGAGTCTGAAATATTATTCCGGCCTTCCGAATCGAACCTTTCGACGAGGAATCGCCGTTTCAACCCTCTGCTTCGACGCACCGACCTCTGACCGACGTTTTACCTTTTAGAGCAACCCCCGTTGCGCGTATTCTTCAACGACGTGTAACGATGATCTAGCGAGAGAAAAAAAAA